>ML783557.1:541877-552024 GCA_009831015.1 Picea engelmannii | reverse complement strand
ATCCAGGTAAAGAACATTGGGAGGCAGTAAAGTGGATTCTCAGGTATTTGAGAGGTACTACTACTC
This sequence comes from Picea engelmannii, assembly GCA_009831015.1. Taxonomy (NCBI): domain Eukaryota; kingdom Viridiplantae; phylum Streptophyta; class Pinopsida; order Pinales; family Pinaceae; genus Picea; species Picea engelmannii. The sequence continues at coordinate 551,958 of ML783557.1, read as the reverse complement.
ATGCATTATGTTTTTGAGGTTCATACACTTTTCTACAGGTATATGTTGATTCAAATACGGTGGGTGATAAAGACAACAGGAGGAGCACCACAGGGTATGTTTTTACTATAGGTGGAACAACAGTAAGTTTGATTTTGAAACTGCAAAAGGTTGTTTCACTTTCAACAACAGAGGCAGAGTATGTTTCTGCTACAGAGGCTAGTAAAGAGATGATTTGGTTACAAATTTTTATGGAGGAATTGGGAAAGAAGCAGTAGAATAGCAAGTTCTACTGTGACAGTGAGAGTGAAATTCATCTTGCAAAGAACTCAACCTTCCATTTGAAGACTAAGAATATACAGTTGAGGTACCACTTCATACGATCCACCTTGGAAGATGGAAATTTGAAGTTGGAAAAGATACACACTAGCCAGAATCCTGCAGACATGTTAACAAAGGGAGTAACCAGAGAGAAACTGAGTTCCTTCTCAGTTTCAATTGGTCTTCAAGAATGAAGATGAAGATGAGAAATTTTCCAGGTCCAAGAAGGTTCAGATTCCAACATATAAAACAACGGTGGAGTTGTTGAGATCATTCTCCAAGTGGGAGATTGTTGGTTGTGGAGCCTGATTATGTTTCTGATTCAGAGGTCCTTGCTTTCAGCCGTGTTTATACCCCATGAAGACTTTACACCCCAGAAGTATGCACACTCTTCCACGCGGGGGAGTGTAGAGGGGGTACCCCCTCTGTAGGGTCTGGGGGGCCTATCTCCCCGGCTGGGGGGTTCAGGGGCAAGCGGGCCTCCAGTGGGGGTTCGGGGGCAGCATCCCACGAAGGAAAAATTGCCTTGCAAATGTATATTGTAATTTCATTGTAAATATGGACCATTCATTATAAGGTCGCAGATCTAATGGTAGAAATTATGTTAGGGTTTTTTCCCCTAGAAGGCAACCCTCTGTTACGAGGGAAATGTATTGCGGTTATGCATTATGGTGAGTATTGTATTCTAAGAGAGGAGGTTGTGAGAGAAAGAAGAGGAATTTACAGTGGGTTTTTCTATAGGTTGCATCCCTTCATTTGTTGGATAATAATAAAGGAAGGACCTGGAAAATTATCTAGAGGACGTAGCCCACACTGGGTGAACCACATAAATCTATGTCTCTCTTGTATTGTGTATCTTCTGTGTTTTGTTTCTGCATTTGTTTTATTTTATTTTTCTACATTCCTGTTTTCCTAACATCATCCTCGGGCGCGACCTACCGATATGTCGTCAAAATTGAGCAGAATCTCAAACAAAAGACGTGACAATTTGGGCCTGTGAACCCCTCACAACAAAATCCAGGAAAGGGAAGCCCCAACCCACAGAACAAAGGACAAAGAAAATATGGACAATATCAGGACAACCAATCCAATCCGCAAGCAAAGAAGGACACCGGAAATACAAAGAAAGATACAGGGAAGTGGTGTGACTTCCATAAGAGGCCTTGGCATAACACTTCTGACTGTCTCTCAAAGCAGTCACTGGTGGCCAAAGTGAAAACCTATGAATTAGATGCGGGTTCAGACTCTGAGAAAAAACTAGAAAGAGGAAGAGGGATCATTGATGCAGAACCCAATGCCACCGTTTCTACCACCAAGGTCCAACCTAGTGAACCAGACGAGCCAGAAGAAGGAGAACGCCTCTTCCATTCACAGATGTGGGTAAAAGACACCCTGTTGCACTTCATCGTTGATAACGGTAGCCAAAAGAACCTCATCTCAGCAGAGGTCATCAAGCAGTAGACCCTTCTGACAACGCCACACCCACAACCCTACACCATTGGATGGCTCCACTAAGGAAGTGATCTCTGCATCATCCAACAGTGTCGATTGTCATATGACATCAAGCCCTTCAAAGATGAGGTATTGTGTGATGTTTCTCCTCTCGAAGTTTGTGATGTTCTTTTGGGACAACCTTATTTATGGAAACGTCATGTTGTATATGAGTCTAGGCCTCATAGTGTTATTATTACTTTGAATAGGAAATTATAAAGGATACCCGAGGTAGTCCCACCTAGTGCTACTTCCTTGATCTCTGCTAAGCAATGCAGGAAGGTCATCTCTCATACGGGGAAGTTTGTCTCCTTCATGATTCACTCTCAGAATAAGCAAAAAATCAAAGCCACATCCAGGGTCTCTGCGGCCGAACTCTCCACACAGCAGAAGAAAGTAGATAAGGTCATGGAAGAATACTCAGATATCTTCTCCTCACCTACCAGGGTACCTATGTACTACCAAGTCAAGCACCTCATCGATCTTACCCCCGACGCACCACTGCCTAATGGGCCATTCTATCGTCTCTCTCTGTTAGAGAATGAGGTGATCAAAATATAGAACTCCACAAGGGGCACATCCGTCCCATCTCATCACCTTGTGGGAGCCAAATCATGCTGGTACAGAAGAAAGATGGAACCTGGCGACTCTACATTGATTACTGGGCTCTGAATAAAATCACAGTTAGAAATCGATACCCAATTCCCCAAATCGACGACCTCCTTGATCAACTCACGGTGGCCAAATACTTTAGTAAGATTGATATGAAGTCTGGCTACCACCAGGTCCCGATAGAATAAACAGATGTATGGAAAATCACCTTCAATTCAAAGGAAGGCCTTATTGAATGGTTGGTCATGCCCTTTGGTTTGACAAATTCTCCAGCCACTTTCATGAGGATGATGGACGATATCCTGCGACCATTAACCAATACTTTTGTAGTGGTGTATCTGGATGACATTCTCATTTACAGGAAGACTTGGTCCAAACACTTGCATCATATTCAACAGGTTTTGCACACCCTGCGACAGCACAAGCTATATGCCAACTTGGAAAAATTCTCCTTCGGCATGGACAAGGTCCATTACCTGGGCTACATAATTGATCATCATGGCATACATGTGGATCCAGACAAGATCCAAGTCATCTGTGACTATCCAACCTCGACCACACTCACTGAGCTTCGGAGCTTCTTGGGCCTTGCTAATTTCTACCGCAGGTTCGTGTTGGGATTCTCCCATATTGCATGGGCCCTCAACCAAATAACCATGGGTGGTGGTAAGGAGAAATATGTGTGGGGCCAGGCCCAACAACAAGTGTTCGACGATTTGAAGAAGAGCTTGTGCTCAACCCTAGTATTTTCACTACCATACCTACATCAACAATTTGAGATCGAGATAGATGCTTCAACTATGCAGTGGGCATCATTCTCACTCAGCACGGCCACCCCATGGCCTATCATAGTGAGACATTATCATATTTTGTCCATAAGTACCCTAATTACGACAAATAAATTTACTCCATTGTGAAAGCCTGCCTCCAGTGGAGACATTACATTCTTGGGAAGGAGACAGTCATCCACACTGATCATAAGACACTGCAATTCATGCACACATAAGGAAAATTGCAGAATGATCACCATCAAAAGTGGTATGCATACTTGCAGCAATTCAACCTCAACAACAAGTATAAAACAGGAAGAACCAATCACGTCGTTGATTGCCTCAGCAAACCACCAGTCACGACACTCACCACAGTGCTAGACCCTTGTGTCCATGAGACCTCTGGATGGCCCCAACTCTATGAGACAGACCCAGATTTCACCACTACCTACCAAATGTTGGGTGCAAACGCAGTTGTCGATAATTTCCATCTTTAGGATGGGTTGTTGTGTCGTTTGGGCCATATTTTTGTTCCATCAAGCGAGCGAGTGAAGATGATCTGGGAATCCCACTATAGTCGGGTGGCAAGACACTTTGACAACAAAAATACAGTGGCGATGCTACATAAACATTTCTACTGGATGAAACTTCGAGAGGAGGGCAGCAAGTATATCACGTCCTGCAGTGCCTGTGCTATTTCCAAACTGACCACTAATAAATAGGGCCTTTACACCCCTCTTATTACTTCTGACAAGCCATGGGAATCCATCTCAATGGACTACATGTTGGGCCTCCTGTCCACCAAGCAAGGAAATGACTGTGTTTTTGTGGTTGTTGATCAATTTTCTAAGATGCCGATTATGGTTGCCTGCAAGAAGAACATCACAACAAAGGCCACTTCCAAGCTCTTCTTTGAATGAGTCTGGTCACATTTTGGAATCCCACAAACCATTGTCTCATATCGGGACTGTCGATTTCTCAGCACATTCTGGTCAATCCTCTGGTCACTGCTAGACACCAAGCTCACCAAATCCACGACCTTCCACCCCTAGACAGATGGACAAATCGAGGTCATAAATCGAATGATTATGCATATCCTTCACATGTATTATTAAAATAACCCTCGCACAAGGGATGAGAGCCTTACCTATGTCCAAAATAGCTACAACCGAGCCCTACATAGCTCAAATGACCACAACCCCTTTCAGGTGGGGTTGGGATTCCAACCATTGGGTCCCATAGATGTTGCACTTCCCCTTGGGGTCACCTCAACCAACTCATCTCCTGCTCCAAATGAAGCTAAAAAATCCATCTGATTCATTGAGTGGATCCAACACATCCGCCAACAGGTTCAGGATATCCTATATAATTCTAATGACAAGTACAAGTAGCACCATGATCAACATTGGGTGCCACATAAGTTTCAGGTGGGCGACAAATTTTGGTTGCACTTGCGGAAAGAACGCCTTAAAGGACCCCATAGGAAGCTTCACCCACTCTGTTATGGGTCGTACACCATCACCAAGGCCATGGGGGATAATTCTTTTGAGCTCAACATTCCTCCTTTCCTTGGCCTGCACAAAATGTTCAAAGTGGATCTACTTCACCCTTATTTCCCACCATTATTGGAAGCCTCAAACATAGCAGAACAATTGACACCAACATAAATCAACCCCAACTATATACAACATAAATACAATGATCATATTGTGGACACACAGATCAAGGGCACTCAACAACAAAGGATCCAACTTTATCGAGTCGTCAAAGCAGAGCAGTTCCTGCACCAAGGCAAGTGGCTCACCTAGGGAAAAATTCAGCAGAAATTTCCTCATCTGATGGGGGAAATCAATGCAATGGAGACCATTTCTTACTGAGGGAGGATTTATCTAGGTGGATATCAGTGGCCACCCTCCTTTTCCAACTGGCTCAAAACAATTTTCTGGCAATTTTAGCAATTTACTATTTTTAGTAGTTTTAACTTTTGGGGCCATTTTGAGGGCCTAAATGAAGGTTTTTCGGGGTATATATTCTCAATTATAGTTTAAGGAATTATTAAACTCCCAAAATGAATCTCCTCAATGATACCTTTCCAACGGGCTATCATACGCCTAAAATGGAAATCGTATGAAAAAGTTATGACCCCGGGAAGTTGATGTACTAACTTACCCAAACGAGGCCCACATGACTTTTGGCGCTTCATCTCCTAGGGTTAGGTTTTTGGATGTCTAGGGTTTTTGGCATTCATGTTTATTGTAAAAATTCCTTCAGGACCTCATGGTAATCATCTTCTAGCGAATGAGCATAGTCGTCACATCTCTTCTCAAAGATAATCCGCCACCATTCCAGCAAGCTTGTTTCCGCTGCATTTTACAGTTTCAACTTATTTCCTTATTGAATAGAAAACCAGTTTTATTGTATCTATGTTATTTTGTGTTAAGAACCTGTTAATAATCTGTAGTCATTTCGTTCTGCTCATAAAATCTGGATCAATTTCAAAACATCCACCATGGCTTAATTTTTCATGGATAAGATCTTCAAACTTCATGCAATGCCTCAGTCTATTGTCTTCGACCATGGTCCAACCTTCACTATCAACTTTTGGAAAGAATTGTTCAATATCTAGGGAACCCAATTTCATCTCAACATGACCTATCATCCCTAGACTTATGGTCAAACTCAAGTTGTTAAGAAGTGCTTGGAAACATATTTGAGGTGTTTTGTGTTAGACAGACAAACTCAATGGGCTCAATGGTTACCACTATCTTTATGGTGGTACTCCACATATTACCATATTTCCACTCCCATGACTCCCTTTGAAGTGACCTGTGGTCAAAATCCGCCATTTGTATTCTCTTACTTGCCCGATGTATCCAAGGTCCAAGACATAGGCCACAAACTTACAATATGAACTAGAATTCTCTATACCATCAAAGAGAATTTGATCATGGTTCATAGTCACATGAAGCAACAAGTTGATCAAGGCCATTCAGAATTCCAATTTGTTGAAGGGGACCAAGTGTTTCTTCGTCTGCAACCTTATAAGAAAACATCCCTTGGAGCATATTATTTTCAAAAACTTGCTCCCAAGTTTTATGGCCCTTATACAATTCTTAAGCACATGGGGCCTATGGCCTACAAGTTATCTCTCCCCAGTCACTCTAAGCTCTATTCTATTTTTCATGTTTCTTTCTTGAAGAAAGTGATTGGAACCAAGTTCCATATTCAAACTAGTATCCTTGAATTGGATGAAGAAGGCTCCATTTGGTTGCAAGACCAAGCCATATTATATCACCATGAGTGTCATCTATGTCAGTGCATAATCAAGGAAGGTTTAATTTAGTGGAAGGATACACAACTAGAGGATTCCACATGGGAGCTAATTGTTATTCTCCAACAATTTCCACATCTCAAGCCTTGAGGACAAGGTTGTTTTTCAAGGGGAAGGGCATGTTAGGGTATGAACCTCCCTAATCGCTCGAGCATATAGATAATATGTTATTAAGTGTAACAAAGTCCAACATTATAAATAAGGCTTGTGTATTAATATGAACACATCTAATGTAAGAAGACTTAATAGAAGGTTTCGCTTCTAGAAAGATCTTCCTCTAGAATGTTATCTAGAAGACTGAAATAGTATAAATAGGAATTAAAATCATGGAAAAGTTTTGTCTTGAGAATCATTTTGTACTTGAGCTCTACTTTATTGGAGGTTTCCCCCTCGAAAAGGTAAGTGAACTTGGCTATCGATATAATAAAGGTATTATTTCTGGAATAAATTGTGTCATTGTGCTCTATATTTTGCTCTTTCTAGTGATAATTGTTATGAAAATTTTGTTTCTTATTTGAATAATACCATTTGGAACCTTACACTGTTTTTCAAATGAAAAGTGATGATGGGTTTTTTTATGGATGCCTACCCCCGAAATCCTAACCTATACTAAATTATTTTTTTGTGACCTCGTGATGGAAGATTTTAGTGGGTTATGTAGAGTTGTGTTTTAAAAGTTTGGGATTGGGATTATTAACCAATCCATTTTCTCAAGGGTGTGTTGAAGGCCTTTTTAGATCTCCTCTATTTTTTTGGTTTTCCTAGATTGCTTTTAGTCATAGGGAGAAGATAATACTCAAAAGAGGTGAATTTCTAAGTCCTTATTTTGTGTGAGTGAAAAATATGTGCAAGTGTGGAATGTGAAAATATCTATGAGTGAAATTGTAACATGTGGACATTGTGGAGTGTGTTACTTCTTCCTAATTAAGCACTAGATGTGATTTGCAACCTTACAAAATTGTAAATTGCTTGCAAGTCAAACTAGTCCTATATTGTCAAGATATGAACATTTTGGGTCCCTTCAAATATTTAACTCCCTAAGTGTTTTGTATTGCAACTACTTTGGAAAATGAAACTTCCCTAGATTGTAAAAATACGGGGATAATGGTGGTCCTTTCAATTCTTTAAACTCCCTAATTTTGAATTGGAAACAAAAATGAAGATGTGCACATGTATGGGTGTGTTACTCCAACTAAAACATTTCCTAAATGTTTGTTATGAATATCAGGGGAGGTGAATAAGTATTCAAACCTTTTTGACCTACCAAGGTCACCTAAAAGTGTGAGGTAGATAGCGTACTAGGATGAGAAGAGTTGCTTCTAGTACCAAAATTAAGGCGATTAATGACTTAAACAAATCTAGCTATAAGCTCATGCTCTTAAGTATCCATCCAAGTGGCAAGGAAAAAAATAAAACTTGATTATTTTTATCCCCCTTACCAATCTAAGTTATTCATCTATCATGCAAGAATGAACTTGAAGTGGGATTTTAGAGGCTTACAAAGTGCATAAAATTCAATCCTATCCCATAACGTTAAATTAAAATGAAACAATCAGCAAAAAATTGTGAATTAGGTGATTCATAGGGTTTTGTGCACAAAACATCATGCAAGTATCACCAAACAGTATTGTCATAGTCATGGATTTACATAGATTTATGCACCTATTCTTTTGATAGTCATGCAAATTCCTATCCAAAAGAAAGATGAATTCCTCTTGGATAAAAGGATAAAAATATGGTTTCAATCCATGGATAGACTAGTTTAGTGACCTAAAAGACAAAGAAAATAAGAGAAGAAGCTCCAAAAACCTAGGGAGGGTGAATTATTGGTTATAAAACTGAATGGAGTCACCAATCTATTTGGTTGTTTTTCTTACATGGGTGAGAAAAAATATCCTTGATATAGTAGAGGCTGCTACACTATAGACGAAGAATTTATTAGAGTTATCCCATAAAGAGATAACTTGCAATTGGAAATTAAAGAGACAAACATGTGAAGAAATAGATACAAAAACAAGAAAAATAAACAAAATGATGTGGAAGCAATTATACTCTCCATTGCCAATGAACAAGAATGTGGCCTTGGATATACACCTTGGAATATTGGATATAGTATATGGAATCCCCTCTCCTCCTTGGGAGGGTTCTTTTGCGATCCTTTGGAATTCTCCTCTCTCTTTAAAAAAGAAGTGTGTGTGACCTCTTCATGGGAAGAGGCCAAACACCAGCTAGTGAATATATTTGCACAATATGATAACTTAAGAACATGGCTCTCAAGAATCATCTAGACAACATAGCCTTGCACTGTATCCTCTCCTTGAATGTTGTTCCATGGCCTTCTATTTATAATCAATCTTCAAGTTCAATTAGAATTATTCCAAGTGTGAATGGTTCACTTTGGATTGTGATTCCCCGCGTTTTGAAGAGACATAGAACCACCAAAGGACCAACCTTCAATGGTTATGGAGCTCGAGGTTACCTAGTACACCTACCTTAGAGTACCCTTGATGGGAGTTTTTTCATTTATTTCACTGAATGTGGTTGAGATCGGTGTTGGGAAATTTTTCTTGACTATCAAAGGAACAACCACACAAGTTACACAAAACTCAAACTGTGAAGTCGATGGATGCATACAAACCCACATTATATAGTTTTTGGTGCTCTGTTAAAGGTGGTGCATAGTTTCTATGTAATAACACTTTTTTATGTTGTATTTATGACTTTTCAAGTGATCACCTGTATAGCTCTATGAGCAATGTTTAGGTGATAATAATGACATTCATGTTTCTACCAAATAGCACTCATTTATTGTGCTTTGTGTTGAAAAGATTATGATGTTTTTACCTAGAGGTTCCACATTGTCATGAGGGTAGGTTGTCGATTCAGACATTCATGAAGTTTAGTTGATGGGCACACAATAAGGTCTCCTCCTTATTCCTCAATGACCATTAGTCTCTCAACATGGTAGGAACAAGTTGAGTTAATGTGGTCTCAACCGTTGCACCATTTCCCATGGAAATGAAAATGAGATACTTGAAGGGAATGTGTGAACATGGAACCCTTGGTATCAAAAAAAAATTGGATCCATGAAGGGAATGGAGAAGCATGACACCCTTAGTATCAAAACAAAATTGGATATGTAAAAGGGATGGAGAAGAATGAAACCCTTGGAATCAAAACAAAATTGGATATGTAAAAGGGATGGAGAAGCATGGCACCCTTGGTATCAATTATAGTTGTTATGCATACATGAAAAATATCTTTGACTAAGCATGGGAATTTTATTTATTTTGGGAAAAGTTAAAATATATAGTTGATGGATTGAGCATATAGGTTATTACATATCTCATAACAAGGAGAAATAAAATAGTCCATTTAAAAAATATTTGAAAATAAATGCATTTTAGAATGAGAATGAAATAGAAAAGAAAGTAATTTTAATTAACTCAAAATTAATTACTATTGCACCCATAAATCAAGGAGAAGAAACACAAACACAAAATTCAAATTTAAATAGAAGGAAAATAAAAGTGGTCTTGTGAGATAGTAAAGAGAGTAAATAACTAACAAAAGTAGT
>ML783557.1:513900-537099 GCA_009831015.1 Picea engelmannii | reverse complement strand
ATAAGACTTCATTTCATTAATAACAAATGACTGAAATATGCTTACAGACAGAATGGAAATAAACTAGCTAGGGCATTGGTAGCTTATCTCTGAGAAGAGATGTGGCTGCTACTCGCATCCGTGAGAAGATGATTACAATGAGGATCTAGAGGCATTTTTACAATAGACGAGAATGTCAAAAGTCATAGACATCCAAAAACCTAACTCTAGAATATGAAGCGCCAAAAGTCATGTGGGCCCCGTTTGGGTAAGTTAGTACATCAACTTTCCGGGGTCGTAACTTTTGCATACGATCTCCGTTTTAGGCCTGTGATAGCTCGTTGGAAAGGTATCGTCGAGGATATTCATTTTTGGGGATCAATTATTCCTTTGACTATCATTGAGAACCTCTATCTCAAAAAACCTTCATTTAGGCCCTCAAAATGGCCCCGGAAGTTAAAACCTGCTAAAAATAGTAAATTGCCAAAATTGCCAGAAAACTATTTTGAGCCAGTCGAAAAAGGTGGGTGGCCATCGATATCCACCTAGATCATATGGACAAGTGGCTTGATACACAAAGCCTATAAAAATAAGTCTTGAGTTGTAGAGCTCATACATTTTTTCTCCCTAATACTGGATGGTTGTCATAAATATACAAAATTTTATTTTGGTGATTGTTGATGAGTTTGGTATATCAGAGTGTCCCTTTGAGGTGGGTATTTCCTCATAGTATTGTTTACCTCTCTCTTCTCATTTTGCTAGCATTGTATTTCCCATACAACCCCATTGCAGCTCAAGGGTCCTTGGGAAGGACAATGCCCATTGGAGTTTGTAGGGTGGTCAACTGGTGGACTATCCAATGATTAGCAAGTTAATGAAAGGAGGAACTCAAGCTCGCAAATCAAAAGTATCATGCATAAGTAGGTGAATATTTTAAATATTTAGTATTTGTTTTTTTTTAGTCCTTTTACTTCTAGATTTCTTTACTTTCATTTTCAACCTATACTCACGTGTTGGTTAGAAAAATGTACAATAGTTTCAAGATCAATTATTCTAAAACAAGTTAAAGAAATAGTGACAATATACATCCTACTTGTTTCAAAATGAAAATTAGTATAGTTCATAATTCTTCTATGTAGATCAAGAGACATGCTTCTTGATCATATAACATGTGTTTCTAAGATTCTTTCACATGGCTTTCTTCCTATATTCTATGTTAAAATTTGAATGAAATTCTACGCTTCCCAAGTTAACAACGAATTCTACAATTCTAGTCGATGCTTTGTGGTTTACCAACCACCAATTACATGAATTGACCAATCTAACCACATTTACGATCACCCAATTCTTCATGCAGTATTTTGATCTAAACAACATATCTCATATATTTTTGTATGAGGTTGTTGGTTTCAAATCCTTTACCCTTCTTTATGAGATAAATTGTTTACATATGAGAAACTATGGGAATTATATAGGCACGACTTACTTTTCATTTAGTTTTATTTTGATAAACATAACATATGACCCAACTATTTGAGGCTTTTTTAGTGATGGCTTATACATAGCTATGATAATTGATGCAAGAAAATGATGTGTTTTAAACTTTAATAAACACAAATTGATTGAGTGAATGTAGAATTATTTAGCAAGATCTTAAAGAAAGGAACCCTTGCCCAACATTGCCAACATAGATGAACAACACCAAGAGGAATGAAATATAACCTATTAAAAATGGACCGAAATATAATATTCTACAAATTGAAATGTTTGGACTTTATTTGCTTTAAAATATTAGTGTGCTTGACTTTTAACCTTCAAACCTAATTATAGGTACCATCCCTAGAATTTCTTGTATCAAGCCTCATATCTGGAGGTAATTAATGAGTATGAGATGTAGTGTTATAAGCATGAATTCTATCTCCATTGGTAAATCTAGCATTTTTAGAAAAATAATTTGTTGAGAATTGAGAACTATTTTTTCCCAAATTGAGATCAATGAAATGAGTCCTCTCATACAGATACTTACCAAAATGCCTAAAACATTTTTTAACTACTACAACAAAGTCAATACTAGCTCTAGAATGAACTAAAACCTTAGACCTTAAAAGTAATCATCATTTCTCTCTTGTTCTCAAAACATTCATTGCTTATTGTACTTCATTTCATGTATAACATGACAAAAATTTTGTAATCGCATGATCAAAATAAAAAAACATCATACTAATGTTTGGTGTTGATGAAGAATTTGAAGTTGCATGTGTAGGTGGTACAAAATTGTGTTGAAAATGAAGTTGGGTAAGCATATTGATTGTCATATTCAATCATTTCCATTAGCATGGAAAATATCTGCTAGACAACTGCAAAATTAGGAAACTCTAGGGAAAGAAGGATTTCCATTCAGAAGAAAAATATTTACTATATGTTCAACCAAAAAAATAGGAAATAATAAGGGGTAATAGACTCTACTACTTTACATTTGAATCATAGATCCTCTATCATTTGTGTGGTATTTCACCACTGTTTGAAATAGGGGGTAATAGAATTTATCGCTCTACCTTTGAATCCTAGATCCTATATTACCTTTATGGTATGTCACCGCTCTTTGAAATAGCGGGTATTATCTTCTATAGGGTTTTGAAATGGATGGAAAGGGAGAGGGACCTATGATTAATATATACCTCGGTAAGAAATATTTATGCATTGGGTTGCATGATAGAGTGGATATCATTGCCAATGACCAAGGGAACAAGAACATTCTTTCGTATGTGGTTTTCATTGATATTGAATAACTCATAGGAGATGCTACAAAGAACAAGGTCTCCATGAATCCCACCAACATTGTTTTTAGTGCTAAGAGACTGATTGGAAAGTGTTTCTATGATTCCATTGTCTAGAGTAACATCAACTTGTGTCCTTTCAAGTTAATTCACTACAAGGAGAACACCATGTAGTGGAAGTTTTTGCGGAGGTTTTTAGTGTTACAAGATTTGGAAATATTATCAAAAAAACCTCTACTATTCCAAGTAGAGTTTTTAGCAGATGTTCCATATAACTAAAAAAATTGGGCGGGTGGAGGTTGTAGCAGAGGTTTTTTTGTTTGTGCTTTTATTGGTAACAAATGCACCAGTGCACCCTTAATACAAAAGCATCGCTGCATAAAGATAAATTAAAAGGCACCGATGCTTTTATATATAGTGTGCACCCGATTCAAATTTTTATTCTATGAAACATCGATGATCTTATACCTTTTATGCATCTATTCCACATTGTTTATGTATGCCACACTGATGCTTTATAATTCAGTTAATGCAACAGTGCTTTTACATGTTATGTATGCCCTGGTGTTTGTATAATTCATGCGTCCCAGTGTGTGTATTACTCTGTGCATTGAAGGGTAGTGAAATTTTGAATATTTGAGATGAGATATAGCATCGACGCATATATGGTATTTAGAGCACCAATGTGTATTATAAACATGCACACCATAAAAATTTGAAGCGATATATATAATCGCACGTTATATAGTTTAAGGAACAATGTTTTTTTCTCAATATTTGGCACTGGTACTTAAATTTAATTAACAGGCACTAGTGTGTATAAATCCTTAACATGTACCAATTTATATATTATGGCATGCATTGTTTAGTGAGATCGTAAGAATACAATGCATCGATATGTATATATTTTAATTAATTGTATTCTTTACAATTTTTCAATTAATCATCTCAAAACAAAATATTTTTTGTAATAATATTGTTTTTTTGTATTTTGTTATTGCATTTTGATATAATGATTGCATTAATGCATTATCCAACATATTACACCTTTGTTATTTGTAAAAATGTAAATCATCCACATATTAATCAATCAACAATGCAACATTTTACAACATTTGACAATGCAATAAAATAAGAAACCCATTTTATTATATCTTAATAAGAGACCCATGGTCATACAAAATGGGACAACGTAAAGGTCCACAATAATCAAGATAAAACCAATATGTAATTCTTACACTTATTAGTAACATGTCCTCATGCAACTGAGACAATATGTTGAGTACATTAAACAAAATCTCTGATTTTCATAGACAAATATTCCAAAACATACAACTTGCAGTAACAATCAATTATATTGATTTCCATTCATCACTTGAACTATTGTCATAGCTCGTGCTATATGCATGCCTCATTTCTTCATCACTTGTAGGCAACATTGTACTTTGGTTATTTAACCTATTGTTTTCTTGATCCTCTTGTTTTTTTTGTTTATTCTCTTCGCGTTCCATCTACAAACATATAAATTAAGTGTAATAAGTATATCTACATTTATATATAAGAATATACATGATTGCATAAATAAAAAAAATGTACCATAGCAACGAGTTTTTCATAAACTATACACATTATTTTGAAGCCATGTTGCATGTCGTCTCTCAAAATCGTTTTTGTTGGACGCACTCCATACTTTGTTTTATGCATGCTTAATATGCCATGACAAAGCACGATCGATATACTTAATATAAAGGTTTCTTGTTGTTCCATTAATGACAAAATGAGGGAATTTAAACAACATAGCTACTTACAAAGTGTTCAATTAAACCTTGATACTTGAACATATACTCACAACCCATACTTAACACAATGTCGATCTCTTTGTATATTAGCACCTATTAGAAGACATCCATCGATGAGTGTAGATTAATTATTTATATATGAAGATCACAACAAATATGAAATCTTAAGGCTAAAAACATAAGTACTCACATACTTTGTGATCAACCATTTTCTTCTTCGTCGTCCCATCTTATGTGCTGAATGAGTTCCATTTTTATTTTCTTTTCTACAACAAAACAATTAAGAATTAGTATTTCATGTGATAATTAAATTTGATGTATATAAAATAATAAATCAGTGATTACATACCTCTGATGCACATTGTTGGGATGGCTCCTCCTACGATGCAATTATGTTCATTTCTTTTACCATCTCCTTGTACACTTTTTTGGATATCCCTACGAACATATATTGGTTTTCCCCTCATTTGTCCTATTGGAATGTTCATAATCTCCCTGAAAAAGGAAAAGCTAGGAATTGTTTGATATAAAAATTATTTTTTTTACAACAAAAGATATTGATGTGTATAGTAAATAAGTATGCATCGGTGTGTATAGTAAATACATATGCATTGGTGCATTAATAATATGTATATGCAACGATGTGTTACACATATGTATATGCACTGATATATGATAACAGTGTGCTTGTGAAATCGAAAACATTCTACAAACTGTTATATTCATGTGGTGATTTATAAATTAACCTAGCCTAAGTTGACCTTGCTTAGCCCACCTTGAAATAACCTAACCTAGCATGGCCTCACCTAGCCTACCTAAGCCTATCCTCACCTAGCCTACCTAAGCCTATCATCACCTAGCCTAGCCTAGCCTAGCCCATTCTGTCCTAGCCCACCCTATATTTCCCTAGCCTAACCCACCCTATCCAAGCCCACCCTAGCCTAGCCTAGCCTATCTTATCCTACATTACCCTAGCTTAGTTTAGCCTACCATAGCCCACCCAACTCTAGATAGCCTAGCTTAGCCTAAACTAGGCTAGCCTAGGCTAGCCCGACTTATACCACCCTACCCTAACATTTCCTACCCTATTCTACTATAGCTTAACCTAACCCTAGTATAACCCTATTCTACCATAGCCTGATCCAAATTAACCTAATCTTATCCTAAACCTAACATGGTCTAATCTAGCCTATCCTAGCCTACTTTACCCTAGCCTACTCTAGCTTATTCTAGACTAACCTATTCAATCCTAGACTAGCCTACTCTAGCCTAATCAAGCCTAGCCAACTTAATCATAGGCTAACCTAGCCTACTTGAGCTTGGCCTACTCTAGCCTAGACCAATCTAGTATATCCTAGCTTACTCTAACCTATCCCAACCTACTCTAGTCCATCCTAACCTAACTTACTCTAGCCCATCCTAAGCTATCCTACTTTAACTTAGCCTATTACAGCCTAGCCTAATCTAGCCTTTCCTAGCATACTTTAGCCTTGCTTAGCTTACTCTAGCTTTTCCTAGCCTACTCTAGCCTAGCCTAATTTAGCTTAGCCTACTCTGGCCAAGGCTAGCCTATTCTAGCCTAGACTACTCTAGCATCACATAGCCTAGCCTGGTTGAGCTTGCTCTAACCTAGCCTATTCTATCCCGACTTACTCTAGATTAGCCTACTCTAGCCTACTTGAGCCTAGCCTACCCTCACCTAGCCTACTCTAGTGTGGCCTACTCCAACGTAGCCTCCTCTAGCTTAATCTAGACTACCCTTGCCAAGCCTACTCTAGCCTACTCTATTCTAGCCAACTCTAACATACTATGGCCTACTCTTGCATACGCTAGCCAACTCTATCCTAGCATACTCTAGCCTCCTCTAGCATACTAAAGCATGCTCTAGCCTAGTTTACCCTAGTCTATTGTAGCCTAGCCTGCCCTAGCCTACTATAGCCTAACTTACTCTAGCCTTCTTTAGTCTAGCCTGACCTAGCCTACTCCCACCTACTATACCCTAATTTACTCTAAGCTACTCTATCCTAGCTTATTCTAGCTTGCTCTAGCCTATTCTAGCTTAACTTACTGTAGCCTAGGACAACCTAGGGTAGCGTAGTGTAATGTACCCCAAATTTATCAAAATAAAAACAAAATTCTTAGGGAATTTAAATCTCTTTCTCTTCGAACGAACTTGTCTCGAAAGACATATTGTTATTATAAGAAGGTAGTTATCATCAATATCAACCTTTCAACGTTTATGTTTCCAGTTATTGACAAAAATAACTAACATTATAACAACTTTTGTCTCTGATTTATTTCCTATTGCTCAGTAGTCATATACTCAAAGGGTCAGGGGTAACTTCACTATACTCCAGCCTCTCTGATTACCCACATATCAAAAATAGGCATCAAGGAATAGTAAAGCCCCACTAACATTATGATCCTTTCCTCATATCTATATATATGTATACGTATTAATGTTAGACTCACAGGGGTAGAACCCCACTTGAAATTACAGAAAAACTTTAAGCATAGACAGTAGCCATATCATACAGGTCTAAACGAAGTGGACTGTAAAACATAGATTGTGTGCTTAAAGTTAAGGTTATGTGCATCTATCGCAGACTTGAAACCCTCTGTCTCTGCGCACTATGATAACCTCTCAGTTTACGGGTGCTAGCTCCTCTTCACTAGGCCCTTCATTCATATGCCCTTGGGTTGTGCCCTTGTGCTAATGCACGATTGCAGGCGCGTGCAATAACGGTTTATAAACAACCCACTTTTTTTCCCGCAATCCTCCTCCAACTGACACGTACCCCGTCACCAAAACAGTGGTTGAAATTGTGGCCCGTTCAAGTTTTGGCTCCGCAATATTCCCTGTTCATCGATCCCCTTCCTATTGGTGCTGCTTCCGATCAACAACTACTATCAAACTTCATTCCTCCCTTCTTTCCTTTTTCTCTGTGTCTCCCCAGATTCCCACAATTTGTCGACGCGTAACTTTCCCCTGGATTAACAGCTATTGTTGTCTCCGTCTTTCTAGCCTCCGGGAGTTTCAACTCTCAACACCAGTCTCCTTGGCATGACAATATCCCAGAGTGCAAGATCTATTGCCACCTATCCCCTTGAACCCACGGCTAGGATCTCCTCCGCGGGTCCAGCCTTCAGGGTTCTCAAATCTCAAGTTGTTTTCCCCTTCTCCTTAAATACATAGAATCCTACCACACATCCTCTTAAATCAAACGACCTAGGATTACTTTGGGTCCTTGCCCGGAGTCTACAGATCTTCGCCATGTCTCCTCTCTGGATTCGACTACGCAGATTCACTTCGGGTGATCTAACAACTCAAATTCTATTCCGGCTCTCCGGACTTCTGAGATCTCAAATATCAATCTCTCGTCCCTGCTGACTGGGTGCCTCCCGGAGTTCTAGATCTGCCGCCATGTGTCCTCCCTCGTATTGACGGTTCTCGTCATTTATGGGACTTCGGCCTTCGGTGATTTCAAATATCAACAGCCACGAGCCTCCGAAGTGAATCCTTCTGGAGTCCATGATCTGGTGACACCTGTCCAACCTATATCAATGGCTAATGTTCACTCTAATTGTTTAGGCTTCGGCGATCCCAAGTCTCAAACTTCTCCTTTGTGTTTTCCCAGATTACTTTCTCCCAGAATCCACGATATTTCACCACGTGCCCTTTCTGGATCGGATGGTCCAGAATCACTTCGGGTCTTCGGCACTTCGAGCTTCGGTTGTTTCAACACTCCAACCTCTGCCTCCTTCTGGATCTCCAAACCCGTTGACACGTATCCTCTCTGGATCTAACGGTCCAGATTCTCTTTTCGCAAATCAGGATTTCACGACTTCTGACTTCAAGTTAGCACTTTCTCCATATTCTCGACTTTCGAAATACCCACATTTTCAGAGTGCTCAAATCTGATGGCTCACTCTCCTCTAGATCTAATGGTCCAGATATTTCCTTCGCGTATCGGGACTTCACGTTTCGCAAAGTTGGATGGGTGCTCACTTCCCTGCTCCCGATCCCTGATATCCTGAAATTCTCCATAGAGAATCAACGGTCTAGATCTCTCCTCGATCAATGACTCATGTTAAATCGTGATTTTTCATTTCTCGAATCTTCACGACTCCACCCTTTGACCTTTCCACTCTGCAAGCCAATGAAGTGTTGATCTCTTGCCATGTGTCCCCTTTCGATGGACGGTCCTGATGATTCCAAGATATCATGTTTT
The DNA here is from genome assembly GCA_009831015.1 of Picea engelmannii. Lineage (NCBI taxonomy): Eukaryota > Viridiplantae > Streptophyta > Pinopsida > Pinales > Pinaceae > Picea > Picea engelmannii. The sequence goes on along the minus strand of ML783557.1, from coordinate 528,312 downwards.
GGGGTTTTCATAGATTTCACTCTGCCTCTTCCAAATCTTCTGGTTTGCGAAAATCCGATAATTCCTCTCAACTAACCAGTGCACTACTTCTCTGAGAACTAACGACTTGAAAGATTTCAAATTCTCATGAATGGATCTTAACCCTTGAATCTTCCTTCGATTACCTCGAATTCCTACGTTCGACCTTTAGACACTTCAACTCTTCCAGACTTAGATCATTTTCTAAGTGTTTCCTCTCAAGACTTAAAACCACTATTCCTCCTGAGCTTCTGAATGCCAAAAGACTCTTGACCTTAACCTTCTTGCAACTACACTAGGTCTAACGACCCAGATTTTGTTGAAAATGATATGGATCTACCCTAGCACATTATTATATTGGTATTTTTCCTACCAGGCTCCTATAAACAACTGGTTAAATTTATCTTCAATCCTTAAAGAAAAAGATAGAGGGGAAAACCCCTACTGGAGACGATCTCCCTAAAATAGTAGTTATGATCGCAGTTATAGGATTTGAAGACTCGTTAAATATTGGACTGACTCTGCAATAAGTAACAGGTTTATGTAGTTAAATTCCCTGAACATTGCTCCTGAGTTTATCAAAGGAAGAGAACTGCAACCCTTTGTTATATTTCATAGAGTTGGCTTAAAAAGGAAGAAAAATACTTGCATTAGCCGAGAAATAGTTTTCTGTGTAATAGATGCTCAGATAGATCAGAAGGTTTGTAGGTATATATATATATATATATATATATATATATATATATTTCAATTATGATATTCACTAAAACATTTGTTTGGTAAAAGTATAATTTAGACATCCTTGATATCAACCACAGATAGATCTGAAAATTGTTTTTCTACTGTAGACCCTAGAATTATATCACAGGAATAGGAAAACTTTCACACTTTCGTCAAAAACAATACACACAACAGTGTCCATAACTCTACTCAGGAAATTTCCATACATTTATCAACAATTCGTACAAACAACAGTCTTTCTTGGCTCTACTCAATGCATAAATTTAACTGTAAAGGCTTATTCAAATATTTTATTTCCTTCTACCCAACAAGTAAATGTATTCTATCAGTCATTCATCAATGGAACATTTAACCAGAACTACGTAAATACATTCTATCAATTATTAATCAACATAACGACCAACCAAGGAAGAGTAGAAGAACATATCTGAACAAATTGTTGGGACAACAAATGGAACAGCCAAGTTCCACCAACCGTAGAACAGAACAGACAAACTACTTGTTCCGTTCACCCCCTAACCTGACCATGAATCCATGAGGGCGAAACTTGAAACTCCTCTTCGCTATAGTCCTCTTTCAAATCCAATTCCCTTGCCTCACACTCATAAAATCGTGTTCGTAACAACAAGTGATGTTTTCTTTAGATCGAAAGTTCTCCTTGCCTCGCACTCAGAATTAGTGCTCGTAACAAGAAGTCTATCTTTCCCAGCATACTTGGCAGCATCCTGCCTCCTCTCATATGCTATTTATGCCAAAAACATCTTGTGCCTAAGTATTTTCCCCTTGGAAATTTTCGCAGCTTTACAAATCCCTGATTTTTAGGGGATGCCAATGGCCAAATTCCAGATTTTACACTTGTAAAATTCAGCCTTGAGGTAGTTCAAGCATGCTCCCCTCTCATGGAGTCATGGTCAGCTAATTTCAACCTAGTTGTTCCATTTGTCTCTCAGCAATAAATATAAAAATTATTTGTCTCTTACAAGTGTCATAGTCAAAGAGTTAGCTGGGAAAATCAAATATTTTCCCAGTCAGTCACAATAATTAATTACAATTAACTAAATTCCTAAATTCGAAATTGCCATAAATGGTAATAATTTTCCAAATTCGAATTTGCCAAAAACAGAAATAAATTCCTAAGTCTTTTTCAGACTTCAATAATAATTTATTTTTGGGGATATTACATCCTTTCCCCCTTCAATACAACATTGTCCTCAGTGTTCATCCCTTTCTCAAGACAAGGTTGGATGAGATTTCTGCAAATCTCCCTCCAACTCCCAAGTGGCCTCCTCGAGACTAAAGTGCTTCCATTTCACTTTTACCAGGGCGACGACTCTGTTCCATAGTGTTATTTCTCTCCTGTCCAGAATGCGCAGAGGTTCCGCTTGGAACTCGCCTTCTGGTTCCACCTGCACCAAGTTTCAATTGATCACATGAGTAGGATCATGAACATAATTCTTTAACAAAGAAACATGAAATACATTATGAATTTTCAGATTTGCAAGAATTGCAATTTGGTATGCCACGGGTCCAATCCGAGCTAAGATCTCGAAAGGACCACAAAACATGGGTGCCAACTTGGCACAACTTCCTAGCTTTAATGAACTTCTTCTTGCTTTGACTTTTAAATACACGTGATCTCCAACTTGGAATTCTTTGTGTCTTCTTTTCAGGTCCGCGTAACTTTTTTGTCGGTCCTGTGCTTCTTTTAAATTTTGTTGTACTTTTATTACCGTACTCTCCATTTCCTGGAGCATTTTTGGTCCCACCACGAGTCTATCAACTGGGTTATCCCACCTAATCGGAGTTGTACATTTTCTGTCGTACAATACTTTGAAGGGGCTCATCTTAGCCGATGTCTGGTAGTCGTTATTGTATGCAAATTCCGCCAAGTGTAGGTAGTCTTCCCACATATTTGGCTTTGTCCTTACGTTATTCGCAGTATATCTTCCACAATTTGGTTTGTTCGTTCGGTCTGCCCATCCGTTTGTGGATGATAACCCGTGTTGAAATTCAAGTTAGTATTTAACCCTCCAAACAATTTTTTCCAAAATGTAGATGTGAATTTCACGTCTCTATTTGAAATCACCATTTTAGGAATACCATGCAGTCTAAAAATTTATTTCATGAATATTTCAACGATGTTAATAGCTTTAAAAGTAGACTTTACATGAATAAAGTGTGTTGACTTACTAAGCTTATCAATTACTACTAAATGAATCATTTTGTTTTTGAGTTCTAGGAAAATCTGTAATAAAATCCAGTGATATAGTCTCCCATTTCCATTTCGGCACAGGTAGAGGTTGCAACAGCCCAACTGGATGTTGGTGTTCAGCTTTCACCTATTGAAAATCTTGACACCTAGATAAGTATTCTGCTATTTTTCCCTTCATATTAGGCCAATAAAACAACTTCCTAAGTGTTGTTATCGTTTTCTGGTATCCCGGATGACTAAAATATGGTTTCTTGTGTACTTCGTCTAAAACTGTTAACTTTAATTCCGCAGAATTTGGTATGTATAATCTGTTTTTGAATCTTAGTAGGCCATTTCTATCCAAACTCAGATCTGATATGTCTGAATTTTCTGTATTATTCCGTAAATCTGCCACTATTTTAGTGTAATTTTCACCATTATTACCTGCAACCCTTATCTTCTGCTAAAGATCGCTTGTTTCCCTGCTAATGTTTATTTCAAACAACCCATGAATTCTTCTACTTAAGGCATCAACCACCTTGGTTTCTTTACCTTTAATGTGTCTTACCTCAAAGTCAAATTCGCTCAAGAAGGCCAACCATCTTGCTTGCCTTGCATTAAGGTCTGGTTGGATAAACAAAAATTTCACACCACTGTTATCAGTGAATAACATAAATTTTATGCCCGTTATATAGTGCTGCCACATTTTTAAGGCATGTATTACAGCTTCCAACTCTAAGTCATGAGTGACGTAGTTTGTTTCGTGCTCCTTTAGTTTTCTAGACTCATAGCAAATAGCGTGCCCTTCCTGAGTCAGGAAACCACCCAGACCTTCTTTACTTGCATCCACACAGACTGTGAAGTCTTTGTCCAGAAATGCTACCTTCAAAATGGGTGCGGTTGTTAACAATTCCTTTAACTTATTAAAATTCTCCTGACATTTCTGTGACCAGTTAAACTTGGTTCCCTTCTTTTGTAATGATGTGATAGGATATGCAATCTTGGAAAATCCCTCTATAAATCCGCGGTAATATCCGGTGATTCCCATGAATGACCAGATGTCTGCTACGTCCTTAGGGATCGGTCATTCCATGATGGCTCTTATTTTCTCAGAATCGACTGCAATACCTTCCGCGGATATTACACGTCTTAGGTACTGTATTTTTTTCTAATAAAAGTCACACTTATCGAATTTAGCATACAGTTTGTGTTTTCTTAAAGTTTTCAGAACGATCCTTAAGTGTTCTTCGTTTTCTTTTGTTTTAGAATATACTAGGATATCGTCAATAAATACCAAAACAAACTTGTCCAAGTACTGACTGAAAATGTTGTTCATTAAACACATAAATGTGGCTGGCGTGTTAGTGAGACCAAATGATATAACAACAAATTTGTAATGTCCATATCTCATTCTGAATGTTGTTTTACTTATGTCCTCATCTTTTATCCTAACCTGGTGATAACTAGATCTTAAATCTAATTTAGAAAAAATCCTTGCCCCACATACTTGATCGAACAAATCATTTATCCTAGGTAAGGGGTACTTGTTCTTAACAGTCATTTTGTTTAATTGTCCGTGATTGATGCATAACCTTAGAGTTTTGTCCTTCTTTTTAACAAAAATAATTGGTGCTCCCCATGGTGAGACACTTGGCCGAATGTAGTTCTTGTCCAACAGTTCTTGTAATTGAATTTTTTATTTTGTTAATTCGGGTAAACTCATCCGGTAGGGCGCCTTAGATATAGGAGTTAAACCAGGTAGCAGATCGATAGAAAAGTCTATCTCTCTCCTTGGGGGAAATCCAGGTATCTCATCAACAAACACATCTCTAAAATCATGCAAGACGACAAAATCCTCTAAGCTAGGTTTATTTTCTTTTTCCAATAGATTTGTCACTTGGATAGCATAAATATGACAGCCTTTTCTCATGCACTTCTTAAATTTCATTGTTGAAATCTGCCTAACTGAGACTGGTTTTTGTATACCTTGTATTGTCCCAACAGTGTTGTTTTCGTCTTTATACTTGAGTGATTTTTCATAAAAATCTAAAATTGTTTTATGCTTTTCTAACTAGTCCATTCCGATAATTATGTCATAAGACCCTAACGATAGAATATTCATATTTATCTTTGTGTTTTGACCACCTAAACTGAACTCACAATCATAAATAAAATCAGATTTTTTTTCTTTCTATTCCCGTTGCTAGTTGTACTAGCCAAGATTTTGCATGTCTTGTTTTCTTAAGTTTATTTGAATCCACTACACCAGGAGCAATATAACTTAATGTAGCTCCTGGATCAATTAAAATAGAAACACTAGTATTGTTAACTTTACCTTCAACTTCCACTACAATGGACTGGTGATCATCTTGTCAGCCATCCACGAGTGCATTGATCTGATTTAAGCTTATGCCCACATCTCTTACTGTAGAGGCTTCATGTAGGTTGTGAACCATAGTCCTGGCTGCTGAAGTCAAACGTGGACAATTCCTCCTTAAGTGAGGTTCTCCACATTCCCAACATTTTAACGGTTCTCTGGGGTTGTCCCCAAACTTATTTATTCCCAGATTAACTAGTTTACCACCTCCTTGTGTGTTTTGGTTATTGGTGTGAAAATCTTTCCTTGGAAAACTCTTTCTTGTGTTCCGGAAAGGGGCTGGTTGATATCCCTTCTTCCACTGATTCATTCGATCTTGTTTATTGTCTTTCCAAGCCTTGGGAAATTCCGACCGTTGTTTGTATTGGTCGTAACACATTCGGGCCTTTCTGAAAACTTCACTCAAGGACTTGGGATTATCGAATTTGATTATGTCCTTATAGGATTGTGGTAAACAACTTAGGACCCGCTGAATTTTTACTTTGCCCTCCCAGATATAAGGTACAAACCTTAATAATTCCAGGAATTTGTTTATCAAATCATCCATAGCCATTTGACCGAGTCGTACCTAATTAAACTCTTTGGTTTTTCTTTCATAGTAACTTTCAGATAAATACTGTTTTTTAAAGTACTTAAAATCTGACCACTCCATCTATTTTTCCTTTAGGCCCTTGGCCAACTTTAGGTCCTGCCACCATATGCTTGCTTTTCCTTTCAGATTATAAATGGCCATTCTGACCTTCATATTGCCGGAATAGTTGTAGATTTGGAAATACTTTTTTATGTCCAATAACCATGCTTCAACCTCCTCCTCGGTTCTGGATTCCCCGTCAAAGGTGAATGGTTTGATTTTCTTAAACTCTCCCTCCAGGTGATCCACCTGCTTCCTTTTCCTTCCCGTGTTTTTTTTATCTTATGTTGATGGTGTACCTTCGGAAGAGCTATCCCCTTTTTTAGCTTCAGGACTAGAATTTTTGGAGGCCCTTTTGCTGACCTCTCCTTCTTCATTATTATCTTTCGGTATCTTCTTTGTTACTATGCCACGCAGCAGTACTTCGTTTATTTCATGTTGTTCTTGTTGTGCCTTTTTCAGTTTCTCATTGTCTGCCTTGAAAACTTGCAGTTCCACAATGAGATTTCTCATGGTTTCCAGCACCTCAGTAGGTGAACTTCCATCACTGTTCTGCCTCAGATCTTCATGAGGTATTTTCTCAGGATTTTCCTCGAGTCTGATCTCAACTTCATTCTGCGCTGCCATGATCACAACAGTAATACATTTTTTTGTTTGTAACATTAATTGTTTTTGTTAGTTTTTCATAAAACAGAAATTATGTGCTAAGCAATTAATTTTTGGTCCTGTTTAAGGTCCAAGTGTTGTAACCTTTGCTCTAATACCATATGTAATGTACCCCAAATTTACCAAAAAATCAAAAAAAATCTTAGGGACATTAAATCTCTTTCTCTTTGAACGAACTTGTCTTGAAAGACATATTGTTACTATAAGTAGGTAGTTATCGTCACTATCAACCTTTCAAGGTTTATGTTTCCAGTTATTGACAAAAATAACTAACATTATAACAACTTTTGTCTCTGAGTTATTTCCTATTGCTCAGTAGTCATATACTCAAAGGGTCAGGGGTAACTTCCTTATACTCCAGCCTCTCCGATTACCCACACATCAAAAATAGGCATCAAGGAATAGTAAAGCCCCACTAACATTATGATCCTTTCCACATATCTATATATATGTATATGTATTAATGTTAGACTCACAGGGGTATAACCCCACTTGAAATTACAGAAAAACTTTAATCATAGACAGTAGCCATATCATACAAGTCTAAACAAAGTGGAGTGCAAAACATAGATTGTGTGCTTAAAGTTAAGGTTTCATGCATCTATCACAGAATTGAAACCTTCTTTCTCTGTGCGCTCTGATCGCCTCTCAGTTTACGGGCGCTAGCTCCTCTTCACTAGGTCCTTCATTCATGTGCCCTTGGGTTGTGCCCTTATGTTAATTCATGATTGCGGACATGGGCAAGAGCGTTTTATAAACAACCCACTTTTCGCCCCGCAATCCTCCTCCAACTGACACGTACCCCGCCACCAAAACAGTGGTTGAAATTGCGGCCCGCTCAAGGGAAATTATCCTCCACGCAAGTTTCATCTCCGCAATCCTCCCTATTCATCGATCCCCTGCCTATCGATGTTTCTTTCAATCAATGACTGTTATCAAACTCTGTTCCTCCCTTCTTTCCTTTTTCTCCGCGTCTCCCCAGATTCCCATGATCTTTCGACTCGTAACTTTCCCCTGGATCAACGACTATCGTTGTCTCTGCCTTTCTGGCCTCTGGGACTTTCAACTCTCAACTCCGCTCTCCTCGGTGTGACAATCTCCCGGAGTGGAAGATCTATCGTCACCTGTCCCCTTGAACCCACAGCTAGGATCTCCTCCACGGGTCCGGCCTTCAGGGTTCTCAAATCTCAAGTCATTTTCCCCTTCTCCTTAAATCCACAGAATCCTGCCACGCGTCCTCTTAAATCGGACAGCCTAGGATTACTTCAGGTCCTTGCCCAAATTCTACAGATCTTCACCACTCTCTTCTCCGGATCCAACGTCTCAGATTCACTTTGGGTGATCTGACGACTCAGATTATATTTTGCCTCTCCGGACTTCTGAGATCTCAAATCTCAATCTCTCGTCCCTACTAACTGGGTACCTCCCAGAGTTATAGATCTTGCACCACGTGTCCTCCCTCACATCGACAGTTCTCATCGTTTCTGGGACTTCGTCCTTCGACGATTTCAAATCTCAACAGCCACGAGCCTCAGAGTGAATCCTTCTGGAGTCCACAATCTGGTGACACCTGTCCAACCTAGATCAACGACTAACGTTCGCTCCGGCTATTCAGGTTTCGGCGATCTCGGGTCTCAAACTTCTCCTTCCCGTTTTCCAGGAGTTCTTTCTCCTAGAATCCACGATCTTTCACCATGTGCCCCTTCTTGATCGGACGATCCAGAATCACTTCAGTTCTTCGACACTTCGGGCTTCGGTTGTTTCAATGCTCCAACCTCTGCCTCCTTCTGGATCTCTCGACCCGTTGACACATATCCTCTCTGGATCTAACGATCTAGATTTTCTTTTCGCAAATCATGATTTCACGACTTACGACTTCAAGTTACCACTTTCTCCATATTCCCGACTTCCGAAATACCGACATTTTCGGAGTGCTCAAATCCGACGGTTCACGCTCCCCTGGATCTAATGGTCCAGATCTTTCCTTCGAGTATCGGGACTTTGTGTTTTGTGAAGTTGGATGGGTGCTTACTTCCCTGCTCCTGATCCCCGATATCCCAAAATTCTCCCTAGAGAATCGACGATCCAGGTCTCTCCTTGATCAACGGCTCAGGTTAAATCATGATTTCGTGTTTCGCGAATCTTAACGACTCCAACATTTGACCTTTCCACTCTGCGATCCAGCGAAGTGATGATCTCTTGCCACGTGTCCCCTTTCGATGGACGGTCCCGATGATTTTGGGATCTCCCGTTTCGGGGTTTTCACAGATTTCACTCTGCCTCTTCCAAATCTTCTGGTTTGCAAAAATCTGATAATTCCTCTCAACTAATCAGTGCGCTACTTCTCCGAGATCTAACGGCTTGAAATATTTTGGCTTCTCCTGAATGGATCTTAACCCTTGAATCTTCCTTTGATTACCTCGAATTCCTGCGCTCCACCTTTAGACACTTCAACTCTTCCAAACTTAGATACTTTTCTAAGTGTTTCCTCTCGAGACTTAAAACCACTATTCCTCCTGAGCTTTTGAATGCCGAAAGACTCTTGACCTTAATCTTCTTGCAACTACACTGGGTCTAACGACCCAGATTCTGTTGAAAATGATACGGATCTTCCCTAGCACATTATTATCTTGGTAGTTTTCCTACCATGCTCCTATAAACAACTGGTTAAATTTATCTTCAATCCTTAAAGAAAAAGATAGAGGGGAAAACCCCTACTGGAGACGATCTCCCTAAAATAGTAGTTATGATCGCAAGTATAGGGTTTGAAGACTCGTTAAATAGTGGACTGACTCTGCAATAGGTAACAGGTTTATGTAGTTAAATTCCTTGAACATTGCTCCTAAGTTTATCAAAGGAAGAGAACTGCAACCCTTTGCTATATTTCATAGAGTCGGCTTAAAAAGGAAGAAAAATACTTTCATTAGTTGAGAAATTGTTTTTTGTGTAATAGATGCTCAGATAGCTCAGAAGGTTTGTAGGTAACAATACACACACACACACACACACACACACACATATATATATATATATATATTTCAATTTTGATATTCACTCAAAATTTTGTTTGGTAAAATTATAATTTAGACATCCTTGATATCAACCACAGATAGATCCGAAAATTGTTTTTCTACTGTAGACCCTAGAATTATATCATAGGAATAGGAAAACTTTCACACTTTCGTCAACAACAATACACACAACAATGTCCTTAACTCTAATCAAGAAATTTCCATACATTTATCAACAATTCGTACATACAATCGTGTTTCTTGGCTATACTCAATGCATAAATTTAACTGTAAAGAATTATTCAAATAGTTTATTTCCTTCTACCCAACAAGTAAATGTATTCTATTAGTCATTCATCAATGGAACATTTAACCAGAACTAAGTAAATACATTCTATCAATTATTAATCAACAGAGCGACCAACCAGGGAAGAGTAGAAGAACATATCTGAACAAATTGTTGGGACAACAAATGGAACAGCCAAGTTACACCCAACCATAGAATAGAACAAACAAACTACTTGTTTCGTTCACCCCCTAGCCTGACCATGAATCCATGAGGGAGAACCTTGAAACTCCTCTTCGCTATAGTCCTCTTTCAGATCCAATTCCCTTACCTCACACTCAGAAAATCGTGTTCGTAACAACAAGTGACGTTTTCTTCAGATCAAAAGTTCTCCTTGCCTCGCATTCATAATTAGTGCTCGTAACAGCAAGTCCATCTTTCCCAGTATACTTGGCAGCATCCTGCTTCCTCTCATATGCTATTTATGCCAAAAACATCTTGTGCCTAGGTCTTTTCCCCTTGGGAATTTTCACAGCTTTACAAATCCCCGATTTTCAGGGTCTGCCAATGGCCAAATTCTAGAATTTCCACTTGTAAAATTTAGCCTTGAGGTAGTTCAAGACTGTTCCCCTCTCATGGAGTCATGATCAGCTAATTTCAACCTACCTGTTCCATTTGTCTCTCAACAATAAATATAAAAATTATTTCTCTTACAAGTGTCATAGTCAAAGAGTTAGCTGGGCAAATCAAATCTTTGCTCAATCAGTCACAATAATTAATTACAATTAACTAAATTCCCAAATTTGGAATTGCCATAAATGGCGATAATTTTCCAAATTCGAATTTCCTAAAAATGGAAATAAATTCCTAAGCCTTTTTCAGACTTCAATAATAATTTATTTTTGGGGATATTACACCTAGCCTACTCTAGCCTACCCTATTCTAGGTTAGCCTACTCTAGCCTATCCTGGACTAGCCTAGCCTACTTTAGTGATCAGGGGATCAAAATTTGCTCAATTTTCAAAGTGCTCAGATTGAGATGAAAATAGTGCCATTGCGTCCGTCTCGTCTTCCTGATTCCGGCGGTATATTTACTTTCGCAAACGGAGTCCGTATGGAGGAGATATCGCGATCTGTCCGCCAGGCCAAACAGACAAAAAATTGGGGTGCTGAATGTACCTGTCCGTACAGTCCGTACGACCACGTGGAGGGTCGTACCATCATGCTGACGTGGCAGAGGGGTGACGAGGCATATTTACATTGGTTGACATGGACGAGTGGTATGTCGACACGTGTCATTGGCAGCGAATAATGGGTGGACACGTGGCCCAATCATTTGGCGCCATGTGTCACTGTTTCACTGGTTTATATGGTTGTGTTTAAAAGTTGTATGGAGAGTCCACGGGGTTCGACCCCAGGACCTCTCCACAAGTCAAAGACTTCGTCCAACCGCCCGACCATTGGGCCACGCTGTAGTTATTGTTAACTATATGCATTTGAAACTATTTAAATTTATATATTGTAACATTTGAAAGGGGGGTCGGGCCGGGGCCAAGCCCCGACCCGTGGACATATTACATATTCATACGACCATATATTACGGTTCAAGTATATTGGCGCGCGTTCCATTTTATATATATTTCATTGCAATACATTTGCATTGCAATACATTGCAATTGCAATGTATTTATTATATGTAATTTAAATGAGCGCGGGGTTGTAATAACCATTGGTTAACGCGTATGTTTTTCCGTTTTGAACGGTGTTTAACCGCGCGGATGGTTGCCCAACGAATAACCACTTTTACGCCGAGCCCAAGGGCGCATGGGTCATATGACCAAATGTCGAGGCGGTTAGGGGCTGGAGGCGCCCTAACTGTTCTACGGTTTGGACCGGTGCGCGGTTGCGTACGGGTCTTGGTTTTTACGCCTTTAAAGAGCGTGTGTGCTAGGTTTGAAGCACAAGGGTGCAGATTGTAGAACCAGAGACAGCAAAGAAGAAGGGGAGACTTCAAGGAGGCTATCTTCTTCATTTTTCGACCGTTTCAGGTGCTGAAAGAGCCCAGACAGGGGTTTTGGGACGTTGCGGAGCCATTGAAGCAGTCAGTTTGTCATTTTGAGCACTGTAAGACATGTTTTTGAGCACTTTGAGCAATTTAATAAAAATGATCCATTGGAAGCTGGACCAGGAGATGTAGCCCGGAGTGGGGTGAACTCCTTTATCAAGTTGCTGTGTTTATGTCTGATGTTCAATGATTTTTTATGCTGTCTATGTGTATCTTTACATAAGTAATCAATCATTATGTGTTGCAAATTGATCCGGTTGCTTTAAAAACACATAACAATTTCACTTGCAATATTTATTCAAGTTTCAAGTCTTCTTCAATTTTAGATCATTTAGCTTACTCTAGTCTAGCCTAATCTTTAACCTAGTCTACTCTAGCCTAGCCTAGTCTAACCTAGCCTACTCTAGCTTATCTTAGCCTACTCTAACATAGTTTAGCCTAGCCTAACTTGGCTAGGCCCAGCTTAATCTAGTGTAATCTAGCCCAAGCTAGCCTAGTCTAGCCTAAACTAGTCTAGCCTAGCCTGGCCTACTATACTCTAGCCTAATCTAGGCCAACCTAGCCTACTCTATACTAAACTAGCCTAGCCTAACCTAGCTTTCTCAAGCCTACTCTAGCCTAGCCTAGCCCACCATAGTTTATCTTAAGCCTACTCTAGCCTAGCCAAGCCTAGCATAACATAGCCTAGCTCAGCCTAACCTAACCTAGTCTAGCTTAGCCTTCTCTAGCCTAACCTAGCCTACTCTAGCCTAGCCTAACCTAACCTAGCCTACCTTTCCATACCCTACTCTAGCCTAACCTAGATTAGCCTAGACTAGCCTAACATAACCTAGCTTAACCTAGCCTAGCCTACTCTATCTCAGCTTAGCCTAGCCCAACCTATCTTAACCTAGCTTAGCCTAGCCTAGTCTACTCAAGCCTAACCTAGCCAACTCTAGCCTAGAATATCCTACTCTAGCCCACTCTAGCCTAGTCTAGCTTAGCCTACTCTAGCCTAACCTATCCTATCATAGCCTAGCTTAGCCTACTCTAGCCTAACCTATACTAGCCTAGACTAGCCTAACATAACCTAGCTTAACCTAGCCTAGCCTACTCTATCTCAGCTTAGCCTAGCCTAACCTATCTTAACCTAGCTTAGCCTAGCCTAGTCCACTCAAGCCTAACCTAGCCAACTCTGGCCTAGAATATCCTACTCTAGCCCACTCTATCCTAGTCTAGCTTAGCCTACTCCAGCCTAGCCTATCCTATCCTAGCCTAGCTTAACGTAGTCTGGCCTAGCCTACTCTAGACCAACCTAGCCTACTAGTCTAGCCTAACCTAGCCAAGCCAAGCCTATCCTATCCTAGTTGACTCTAGCTTAGTCTATCTTAGCCTAGCCTAGCATAACCTAGCTTAATCTATCCTAGCCTATCTTATTTTAGCTTAACCTAGCCTAACCTACTCTAACTTAGCCTAGTTTAGCTAGCCTACTCTAGCCTACCTAGTCTACCTTAGCCTCCCCTAGCCTAATCCAACTTAGCTTAATCTAGTCTAGTCTAGCCTAACATAGCCTACCCTAGCTTAACAGGTAGATATCCTAGCCTAGCTTAGCCTAGCCTGTCCAAGCCTATCATAGCCTAGCCCAGCCCACCCTACCCTTTCCTATCTTACTCTAACCTTGTCCAATATTTTCTAGCCTTGCCCAACCTACCCTACCCTTTCCTAGCTTACTCTAACCTTGCCCAGACTATTCTATCCTTACCCAACCTACTGTATCCTTACCGAGTCTACTCTAGCCTTGCCCAACCTATTCTAGCTTAGACTACTCTAGCCTTGCCTAGCCTAGCCTAGACCAACCTAGCCTAGCGTACTCTAACCTAGCTTAGCATAGCCTAATGTACTCTAGCCTAGTGTTGGTAGCCAATTCACATTTTTATCATATCCTTATAAGCTGCCCACGCCAGTGTTTTGCAACCCTTGATTTTCGTCGCAATCTTTGAATAAAACAACATTATTATTTCGCGCATTTGCACACCTGCCTTTGTTCTTGTTTTCACGACTGCAAGCATGAAAACTTTGATTTCGATGTCACATAAAAATTGTCACTGGATTATTATGGCACTCTTGTCTATGTGTTCATTGCATTTCCAATTTGATTATAGTCGCACAGTTGGCAAGACTCCAAGATCCTTACTCACTTGGCATTCTTTAATTGTTAATGTGATTTCATTTTTATAAGATTGTGATGATTTGATAATGAGTGTCATTGAGTCCTTAATACAGTGGTGGTTTGATGTTTTATAATCTTTTCATCGATTTCCTTGGCGCATTGGTTTCATGAAAACATTGACATGATGATTAGATCCTTAATTCAATAGTTTTATATATTGTATAAGTTCTATGGTCAATTTCTTATTCGAAACATTGTTTTGATTTTGAAAAACCAT
>ML783557.1:444540-474124 GCA_009831015.1 Picea engelmannii | reverse complement strand
ATCTGAGCATCTATTACACAAAAAACTATTTCTCGGCTAATGCAAGTATTTTTCTTCCTTTTTAAGCCGACTCTATGAAATATAGAAAAGGGTTGCAGTTCTCTTCCTTTGATAAACTCAGGAGCAATGTTCAGGGAATTTAACTACATAAACCTGTTACCTATTCCAGAGTCAGTCCAATTTTTAACGAGTCTTCAAACCCTATACCTATGATCATAACTACTATTTTAGGGAGATCGTCTCTAGTAGGGGTTTTCCCCTCTATCTTTTTCTTTAAGGATTGAAAATAAATTTAACCAGTTGTTTATAGGAGCATGGTAGGAAAACTACCAAGATAATAATGTGCTAGGGTAGATCCGTATCATTTTCAACAGAATTTGGGTCGTTAGAACCAGTGTAGTTGCAAGAAGGTTAAGGTCAAGAGTCTTTCGTCATTCGAAAGATCAGGAGGAATAGTGGTTTTAAGTCTCGAGAGGAAACACTTAGAAAAGTATCTAAGTCTGGAAGAGTTGAAGTGTCTAAAGGTGGAGCACAGGAATTCAAGGTAATCAAAGGAAGATTCAAGGGTTAAGATCCATTCAGGAGAAGCCGAAATCTTTTAAGCCATTAGATCTCGGAGAAGTAGCGCACTGATTAGTTGAGAGGAATTATCGGATTTTCGCAAACCAGAAGATTTGGAAGAGGCAGAGTGAAATCTGCGAAAACCCCGAAACGGGAGATCCCAAAATCATCGGGACTGTCCATCGAAAGGGGACACGTGGCAAGAGATCATCACTTCCCTGGCTCGCAGAGTGGAAAGGTCAAACAATGGAGTCGTCAGGATTCGCGAAATGCGAAATCACGATTTAACGTGAGCCGTTGATCGAGGAGAGATCTGGATTGTCGATTCTCTAGGGAGAATTTCGGGATATCAGGGATCAGGAGCAGGGAAGTGAGCACCCATCCAACTTCATGAAACTCGAAGTTCGATACTCGAAGGAAAGATCTGGATCTTTAGATCCAGAGGAGCGTGAGGCGTCAAATTTGAGCACTCCGAAAATGTTGGTATTTCGGAAGTCAGGAATATGGAGAAAGTGTTAACTTGAAGTCGCAAGTCGTGAAATCCCGATTTGTGAAAAGAGAATATGGATCATTAGATCCAGAGAGGATATGTGTCAAGGAGTCAGGAGATCCAGAAGGAGGCGGAGGTTGGAGCATTGAAACAACCGAAGCCTGAAGTGTCGAAGACTCGAAGTGATTCTGGACCGTCCGATCCAGAAGGGGCACATGGTGAAAGATCATGGATTCCGGGAGAAAGAACTCCTGGAAAACGGGAAGGAGAAGTTTGAGACCCGAGATCACCGAAACCTGAACAGCCGAAGCGAACGTTAGTCGTTGATCTAGGTTGGACAGGTGTCACCATATCGTGGACTCCAGAAGGATTCACTCTGAGGCTCGTGGCTATTGAGATTTGAAATCGTCAAAGGCCGAAGTCCCAGAAATGACGAGAACCGTTGATGTGAGGGAGGACATGTGGCGCCAGATCTAGAACTCCGACAGGTACCCAGACTGTAGGGATGAGAGATTGAGATTTGAGATCTCAGAAGTCTGGAGAGCTAGAATAGAATCTGAGTCGTCAGATCACCCGAAGTGAATCTGAGACGTCGGATCCGTAGAAGAGAGTGGCGAAGATCTGTAGAATCTGGGAAAGGACCCAAAGTAATCCTAAGCCGTCCGATTTAAGAGGATGTGTGGCAGGATTTCGTGGATTTAAGGAGAAGGGGAAAATGACTTGAGATTTGAGAACCCCGAAGGTCGGACCCGCGGAGGAGATCCTAGCTGTGGGTTCAAGGGGACAGGTGGCGATAGATCTTCCACTCTGGGAGATTGTCACGCCAAGGAGAGTGGAGTTGAGAGTTGAAACTCCTGGAGGCCGGAAAGGCGGAGACAACGATAGTCATTGATCCAGGAGAAAGCTACGAGTCGACAGATCATGGGAATCCGGGGAGATGTGGAGAAAAAGGAAAGAAGGGAGGAATAGATTTTGATAGCAGTCATTGATTGAAAGCAACGTCAATAGGCAAGGGATCGATGAACATGGAGGATTGCGGAGCCAAAACTTGCGCGGAGGATAATTTTCCTTGAGTGGGCCACAATTTCAACCACTGTTTTGGTGGCGGGGTACGTGTCAGCTGGAGGAGGATTGCGGGGTGAAAAGTGGGTTGTTTATAAAACGCTCTTTCCCATGCTCGCAATCGTGCATTATCATAAGGGCATAGCCCAAGGGAATATGAATGAAGGACCTAGTGAAGAGGAGCTAGCGCCCATAAACTGAGAGGCGATCAGAGCATGTAGAGAAAGAAGGTTTCAAGTCTGTGATAGATGCACGAAACCTTAACTTTAAGCACATAATCTATGTTTTACACTCCACTTCATTTAGACCTGTATGATATGGCTACTGTCTATGCTTAAAGTTTTTCTGTAATTTCAAGTGGGGTTATACCCCTGTGAGTCTAACATTAATACATATACATATATATAGATATGAGGAAAGGATCATAATGTTAGTGGGGCTTTACTATTCCTTGATGCCTATTTTTGATATGTGGGTAATCAGAGAAGTTGGAGTATAGCGAAGTTACCCCTGACCCTTTGAGCAATAGGAAATAACTTAGAGACAAAAGATGTTATAATTTTAGTTATTTTTGTCAATAACTGGAAACATAAACCTTGAAAGGTTGATAGTGACGATAACTACCTACTTATAATAACAATATGTCTTTCGAGACAAGTTCGTTCGAAGAGAAAGAGATTTAATGTCCCTAAGATTTTTATTTTTTTTGGTAAATTTGGGGTACATTATATATGGTATCAGAGCAAAGGTTACAACACCTGGACCTTAAACAGGGCCAAAAATTAATTGCTTAGCACATAATTTATGTTTTATGAAAAACTAACAAAAACAATTACTGTTACAAATAGAAAAAATGTATTACTGTTGTGATCATGGAAGTGCAAAATGAAGCTGAGATCAGACTCGAGGAGAATCTTGAGAAAATACCTCATGAAGATCTGAGGCAGAACAGTGATGGAAGTTCACCTACTGAGGTGCTGGAAACCATGAGAAATCTCATTGTGGAACTGCAAGTTTTCAAAGCAGACAATGAGAAACTGAAAAAGGCACAACAAGAACAACATGAAATAAATGTAGTACTGCTGTGTAGAATCGTAACAAAGAAGATACCGAAAGATAATAATGAAGAAGGAGAGGTCAGCAAAAGGGCCTCCAAAAATTCTGGTCCTGAATAAGAAAAAGGGGATAACTCTTCCGAAGGTACACCATCAACAAAAGATAAAAGAAACACGGGAAGGAAAAAGAAACAGGTGGATCACCTGGAGGGAGAGTTTAAGAAAATCAAACTGTCCACCTTTGACGGGGAATCCAGAACCGAGGAGGAGGCTGGAGCATGGTTATTGGACATAAAAAAGTATTTCAAAATCTACAACTATTCCAGCAATATGAAGGTCAGAATGGCCATTTATAATCTGAAAGGAAAAGCAAGCATATGGTGGCAGGACCTGAAGTTGGCCAAGGGCCTAAAGGAAAAATAGATGGAGTGGTCGGATTTTAAGAAGTACTTTAAAAAACAGTATTTATCTGAAAGTTACTATGAAAGAAAAACCAAAGATTTTTATGAGCTACGATTGGGTCAGATGGCTATGGACGATCTGATAAACAAATTCCTGGAATTATTAAGGTTCGTACCTTATATCCGGAAGGGCAAAGTAAAAATTCAGCGGGTCTTAAGTTGTTTACCACAATCCTATAAGGACAGAATTGAATTCGATAATCCCAAGTCCTTGAGTGAAGTTTTCAGAAAGGCCCGAATGTGTTATGACCAATACAAACAACAGTCGGAATTTCCCAAGGCTTGGAAAGACAATAAACAAGACCGAATGAATCAGTGGAAGAAGGGATATCAACCAGCCCCTTTCCGGAACACAACAAAGAGTTTTCCATGGAAATATTTTCACACCAATAACCAAAACACACAAGGAGGTGGTAAACCAGTTAATCTGGGAATAAAGAAGTTTGGGGACAACCCCAGAGAACCGTTAAAATGTTGGGAATGTGGAGAACCTCACTTAAGGAGGATTTGTCCACGTTTGACTTCAACAGTGAGGACTATGGTTCACAACCTACAGGAAACCTCTGCAGTGGGAGATGTGGGCATAAGCTTAAATCAGATCAATGCATTCGTGGATGGCTGACAAGATGATCACTAGTCCATTGTAGTGGAAGTTGAAGGTAAAGTTAACAATACTAGTGTTTCTATTTTAATTGATCTGGGAGCTACGTTAAGTTATATTGCTCCTGGTGTAGTGGATTCAAATAAACTTAAGAAAACAAGACATGCAAAATCTTGGCTAGTACAACTAGCAATGAGAACAAAAAGAAAAGTATTTGATTTTATTTATGATTTTGAGTTCAGTTTAGGTGGTCAAAACACAAAGATAAATATGAATATTCTATCGTTAGGGTCTTATGACATAATTATCGGAATGGACTAGTTAGAAAAAGCACTCAAGTATAAAGACGAAAACAACATTATTAGGACAATACAAGGTATACCAAAACCAGTCTCAGTTAGGCAGATTTCAACAATGAAATTTAAGAAGTGCATGAGAAAAGGCTGTCATATTTATGCTATCCAAGTGACACATTTGTTGGAAAAAGAAAATAAACCTAGCTTAGAGGATTTTGTCGTCTTGCATGATTTTAGGGATGTGTTTGTTGATGAGATACCTGGATTTCCCCCAAGGAGAGAGATAGACTTTTCTATCGATCTGCTACCTGGTTCAACTCCTATATCTAGGGCGCCCTACCGAATGAGTTTACCTGAATTAACAAAATAAAAAATTCAATTAGAAGAACTGTTGGACAAGAACTACATTCGGCCAAGTGTCTCACCATGGGGAGCACCAGTTCTTTTTGTTAAAAAGAAGGACAGAACTCTAAGGTTATGCATTGATCATGGAAAATTAAACAAAATGACTATTAAGAACAAGTACCCCTTACCTAGGATAAATGATCTGTTCGATCAAGTAGGTGGGGCAAGGATTTTTTCTAAATTAGATTTAAGATCTGGTTATCACCAAGTTAGGATAAAAGATGAGGACATAAGTAAAACAACATTTAGAACGAGATATGGACATTACAAATTTGTTCTTATATTGTTTGGTCTCACTAACATGCCAACCACATTTATGTGTTTAATGAACAACATTTACAGTCAGTACTTGGACAAGTTTGTTTTGGTATTTATTGACAATATCCTAGTATATTCTAAAACAAAAGAAAATGAAGAACACCTAAGGATCATTCTGCAAACTTGAAGAAAACACAAACTATATGCTAAATTCGACAAGTGTGACTTTTATTAGAAAAAAATACAGTACCTAGGACGTGTAATATCCGCGGAAGGTATTGCAGTCGGTCCTGAGAAAATAAGAGCCATCATGGAATGGTCAATCCCTAAGGACGTAGCAGACATCAGGTCATTCATGGGAATCACCGGATATTACCGCGGATTTATAGAGGGATTTTCCAAGATTGCATACCCTATCACATCATTACAAAAGAAGGGAACCACGTTTAACTGGTTACAGAAATGTCAGGACAATTTTAATAAGTTAAAGGAATTGTTAACAACCGCACCCATTTTGAAGGTAGCATTTCCGGACAAAGACTTCACAGTCTGTGTGGATGTAAGTAAATAAGGTCTGGGTGGTGTCTTGACTCAGGAAGGGCACATTATTTGCTATGAGTCTCAAAAACTAAAGGAGCACGAATGAAACTACGTCACTCATGACTTAGAGTTGGCAGTTGTAATACATGCCTTAAAAATGTGGCAACACTATATAATGGGCATAAAATTTATGTTATTGACTGATAACAGTGGTGTGAAATTTTTGTTTATCCAACCCGACCTTAATGCAATTCAAGCAAGATGGTTGGCCTTATTGAGCGAATTTGACTTTGAGGTAAGACACATTAAAGGTAAAGAAACCAAGGTGGTTGATGCCTTAAGCAGAAGAATTCATGGGTTGTTTGAAATAAACATTAGCAGGGAAACAAGCGATCTTGAGCAGAAGATAAGGGTTGCAGGTAATAATGATGAAAATTACACTAAAATAGTGGCAGATTTACGGAATAATACAAAAAAATCAGACAGATCGGATCTGAGTTTGGACAGAATTGGCCTACTAAGATTCAAAAACAGATTATACATACCAAATTCTGCGGAATTAAAGTGAACAGTTTTAGACGAAGTACACAAGAAACCATATTTTGGTCATCCGGGATACCAGAAAATGGTAACAACACTTAGGAACTTGTTTTATTGGCCTAATATGAAGGGAAAAATAACAGAATACTTATCTAGGTGTCAAGATTTTCAACAGGTGAAAGCTAAACACCAACATCCAACCTGGCTGTTGCAGCCTCTACCTATGCCAGAATGGAAATGGGAGACTATATCACTGGATTTTATTACAGGTTTTCCTAGAACTCAAAAACAAAATGATTCAATTAGTAGTAATTGATAAGCTTAGTAAGTCAACGCACTTTATTCATGTAAAGTCTACATTTTAAAGCTATTAACATCACTGAAATATTCATGACATAATTTTTTAGACTGCATGGTATTCTTAAAATGGTGATTTCAGATAGAGACGTGAAATTCACATCTACATTTTGGAAAAAATTGTTTGTAGGGTTAAATACTAACTTGAATTTCAGCACAGGTTATCATCCACAAATGGATGGGCAGATCGAACAAACAAACCAAATTGTGGAAGATATGTTGCGAATGTACGTAAGGACAAAACCAAATAAGTGGGAAGACTACCTACACTTGGAGGAATTTGCATACAATAACGGCTACCAGACATTGGCTAAGATGAGCCCCTTCAAAGTATTGTATGACATAAAGTGTACAACTTTGATTAGGTGGGATAACCCAGTTGACAGACTCGTGGTGGGACCAAAAATGCTCCAGGAAATGGAGAGTACGGTAAGAAAAGTACAATAGAATTTAAAAGAAGCACATGACCAACAAAAAAGTTACGCAGACCTGAAAATAAGACACCAAGAATTCCAAGTTGGAGACCATGTGTATTTAAAAGTCAAAGCAAGAAGAAGTTCATTAAATCTAGGAAGCTGTGCCAAGTTGGCACCCAGGTTTTGTGGTCCTTTCGAGATCTTAGCTCGGATTGGACCCGTGGCATATCAACTTGCAATTCTTGCAAATCTGAAAATTCATAATGTATTTCATGTTTCTTTGTTAAAGAATTATGTTCATGATGCTACTCATGTGATCGATTGAAACTTGGTACAGGTGGAACCAGAAGGCGAGTTCCAAGCGGAACCTCTGCGCATTCTGGACAGGAGAGAAATAACACTATGGAACAGAGTCGTCGCCCAGGTAAAAGTGAAATCGAAGAACTTTAGTCCCGAGGAGGCCACTTGGGAGTTGGAGGGAGATTTGCAGAAATCTCATCCAACCCTGTCTTGAGAAAGGGATGAACACTGAGGACAATGTTGTACTAAAGGGGGAAATGATGTAATATCCCCAAAAATAAATTATTATTGAAGTCTGAAAAATAATTAGGAATTTATTTCCGTTTTTGGCAAATTCAAATTTGGAAAATTATTACCATTTATGGAAATTCTGAATTTGGGAATTTAGTTAATTGTAATTAATTATTGTGACTGATTGGGAAAAGATTTGATTTTCCCAGCTAACTCTTTGACTATGACACTTGTAAGAGACAAATAATTTTTATATTTATTGCCAACAGACAAATGGAACAACCAGGTTGAAATCAACTGACCATGACTCCATGAGAGGGGAACAAGCTTGAACTACCTCAAGGCTGAATTTTACAAGTGGAAAATCTGGAATTTGGTCATTGGCAGCCCCTAAAAATCAGGGATTTGTAAAGATGCAAAAATTTCCAAGGGGAAAATACTTAGGCACAAGATGTTTTTGGCATAAATAACATATGAGAGGAGGCAGGATGCTGCCAAGTATGTTGGGAAATACAAACTTGTTGTTACGAGCACTAATTCTGAGTGCGAGACAAGGAGAACTTCCGATCTAAAGAAAACATCACTTGTTGTTACGAACACGATTTTCTGAGTGTGAGGCAAGTGAATTGGATTTGAAAGAGGACTATAGTGAAGAGGAGTTTCAAGGTTCGCCCTCATGGATTCATGGTCAGTTTAGGGGGTGAACATAACAAGTAGTTTTTCTGTTCTGGTCTACGGTTGGTGGAACTTGGCTGTTCCATTTGTTGTCCCAACAATTTGTTCAGATATGTTCTTCTACTCTTCCTTGGTTGGTCGTTAAGTTGATTAATAATTGATAGAATGTATTTACTTAATTCTGGTTAAATGTTCCATTGATGAATGACTGATAGAATATATTTACTTGTTGGGTAGAAGGAAATAAAATATTTGAATTAGCCTTTACAGTTAAATTTATGCATTGAGTAGAGCCAAGAAAGACTGTTGTTTGTACGAATTGTTGATAAATGTATGGAAATTTCCTGAGTAGAGTTATGGACACTGTTGTGTGTATTGTTTTTGACGAAAGTGTGAAAGTTTTCCTATTCCTATGATATAATTATAGGGTCTATAGTAGAAAAACAATTTTCGGATCTATCTGTGGTTGATATCAAGGATGTCTAAATTATACTTTTACCAAACAAAATTTTTAGTGAATATTAGAATTGAAATATATATATATATTGTTACCTACAAACCTTCTGAGCTATCTGAGCATCTATTACACAGAAAACTATTTCTCGGCTATTGCAAGTATTTTTCTTCCTTTTTAAGCCGACTGTATGAAATATAGAAAAGGGTTGCAGTTCTCTTCCTTTGATAAACTCAGGAGCAATGTTTAGGGAATTTAACTACATAAACCTATTACCTATTGCAGAGTCGGTCCAATATTTAACGAGTCTTCAAACCCTATACTTGCGATCATAACTACTATTTTAGGGAGATCGTCTCCAGTAGGGGTTTTCCCCTCTATCTTTTTCTTTAAGGATTGAAGATAAATTTAACCAGTTGTTTATAGGAGCCTGGTAGGAAAACTACCAAGATAATAATGTGTTAGGGTAGATCCGTATCATTTTCAACAGAATCTGGGTCGTTAGACCTAGTGTAGTTGCAAGAAGGTTAAGGTCAAGATTCTTTCGACATTCAGAAGCTCAGGAGGAATAGTGGTTTTAAGTCTCGAGAGGAAACACTTAGAAAAGTATCTAAGTCTGGAAGAGTTGAAGTGTCTAAAGGTGGAACACAGGAATTCGAGGTAATCGAAGGAAGATTCAAGGGTTAAGATCCATTTAGGAGAATTTGAAATCTTTCAAGTCGTTAGTTCTCGGAGAAGTAGCGCACTGGTTAGTTGAGAGGAATTATTGGATTTTCGCAAACCAAAAGATTTGGAAGAGGTAGAGTGAAATCTGTGAAAACCCCAAAACGTGAGATCCCGAAATCATCAGGACCGTCCATCGAAAGGGGACACATGGCAAGAGATCAACACTTCGTTGGCTCGCAGAGTGGAAAGGTCAAAGGGTGGAGTCGTGAGGATTCGAGAAATGCGAAATCACGATTTAACATGAGTCGTTGATCGAGGAGTGATCTGGATCGTCGATTCTCTAGGGAGAATTTCGGGATATCGGGGATCGGGAGCAAGGAAGTGAGCACCCATCCAACTTCGCGAAACGCAAAGTCCTGATATGCGAAGGAAATATATGGACCGTTATATCCAGAGGAGAGCAAGCCATTAGATTTGAGCACTCCAAAAATGTGGGTATTTCAAAAGTCGTGAATATGGAGAAAGTGCTAACTTAAAGTCGCAAGTCGTGAAATCCCGATTTGCGAAAAGAGAATATGGACCGTTAGATCTAGAGAGGATACGTGTCAATGGGTTTGGAGATCCAGAAGGAGGCAGAGGTTGGAGTGTTGAAACAACCGAAGCTCAAAGTGCCGAAAACCCGAAGTGATTATGGACCATCCGATCTAGAAGGGGCACATGGTGAAAGATCGTGGATTATGGGAGAAAGTACTCTGGGAAAACGTGAAGGAGAAGTTTGAGACCTGGGATCGCCGAAGCCTGAACAACCAGAGAAAACATTAGCCACTGATCTAGGTTGGACAAGTGTCACCAGATCGTGGACTCTGGAAGGATTCATTTTGGAGGCTCGTGGCTGTTGAGATTTGAAATCGCTGAAGGCCAAAGTCCCATAAATGACGAGAACCGTCGATACGAGGGAGGACACGTGGCACCAGATCTAGAACTCCGGGAGGCACCCAGTCAACAGGGACGAGAGATTGATATTTTAGATCTCAGAAGTCCGGAGAGCTGGAATAGAATCTGAGTCGTCAGATCACCCGAAGTGAATCTACACAGTCGAATCCGGAGAGGAGACATGGTGAAGATCTGTAGACTTCGGGCAAGGACCTGAAGTAATCCTAGGTCATATGATTTAGGAGGATGCATGGCAGGATTCTGCATATTTAAGGAGAAGGGGAAAACAACTTGAGATTTGAGAACCCCGAAGGCTGGACCCGCGGAGGAGATCCTAGCCGTGGGTTCAAGGGGACAGGTGGAAATAGATCTTCCACTCTGGGATATTGTCACGCCGAGGAGAGCGGTGTTGAGAGTTGAAACTCCCGGAGGCTGGAAAGGCGGAGACAACAATAGCCGTTAATCCAGGGGAAAGTTACGCGTCGATAAATCATGGGAATCTGGGGAGACACAGAGAAAAAGGAAAGAAGGGAGGAACGAAGTTATATAGTAGTTGTTGATTGGAAGCAACGCCGATAGGAAGGGGATCGATGAATAGGGAGGATTGCGGAGCCAAAACTTGCGCGAAGGATAATTTCCCTTGAGTGGGCCGCAATTTCAACCACTGTTTTGGTGACGGGGTACGTGTCAGTTGGAGGAGGATTGCAGGGCGAGAAGTGGGTTGTTTATAAACCGCTCTTTCCCACACCTGCAATCGTGCATTAGCACAAGGGCACAACCCAAGGGCATATGAATCAAGGGCCTAGTGAAGAGGAGCTAGCGCCAGTAAACTGAGAGGCGATCATAGTGCATAGAGACAGAGGGTTTCAAGTCTGCGATAGATGCACAAAACCTTAACTTTAAGCACACAATCTATGTTTTACACTCCACTTCGTTTAGACCTGTATGATATGGCTACTGTCTATGCTTAAAGTTTTTCTGTAATTTCAAGTGGGGTTCTACCCCTGTGAGTCTAATGTTAATACGTATACATATATATAGATATGAGGAAAGGATAATAATGTTAGTGGGGCTTTACTATTCCTTGATGCCTATTTTTGATATGTGGGTAATCGGAGAGACTGGAGTATAGCGAAGTTACCCCTGACCCTTTGAGTATATGACTACTGAGCAATAGGAAATAACTCAGAGACAAAAGCTGTTATAATGTTAGCTATTTTTGTCAATAACTGGAAACATAAACGTTGAAAGATTGATATTGACGATAACTACCTACTTATAATAACAATATGTCTTTCGAGACAAGTTCGTTCGAAGAGAAAAAGATTTAAATTCCCTAAGAATTTTGTTTTTATTTTGATAAATTTGGGGTACATTACACTACGCTACCCTAGGTTGTCCTAGGCTACAGTAATTTAAGCTAGAATAGGCCAGAGCAAGCTAAAATAAGCTAGGATAGAGTAGCATAGAGTAAATTAGGGTATAGTAGGTGGGAGTAGGCTAGGTCAGGCTAATATATATATAATATGGCTACTTCGTTTAGACCTGTATGATATGGCTACTGTCTATGCTTAAAGTTTTTCTGTAATTTCAAGTGGGGTTCTACCCCTGTGAGTCTAATGTTAATACGTATACATATATATATATATATGAGGAAAGGATAATAATGTTAGTGGGGCTTTACTATTCCTTGATGCCTATTTTTGATATGTGGGTAATCAGAGAGACTGGAGTATAGCGAAGTTACCCCTGACCCTTTGAGTATATGACTACTGAGCAATAGGAAATAACTCAGAGACAAAAGCTGTTATAATGTTAGCTATTTTTGTCAATAACTGGAAACATAAACGTTGAAAGATTGATATTGACGATAACTACCTACTTATAATAACAATATGTCTTTCGAGACAAGTTCGTTCGAAGAGAAAAAGATTTAAATTCCCTAAGAATTTTGTTTTTATTTTGATAAATTTGGGGTACATTACACTACGCTACCCTAGGTTGTCCTAGGCTACAGTAATTTAAGCTAGAATAGGCCAGAGCAAGCTAGAATAAGCTAGGATAGAGTAGCATAGAGTAAATTAGGGTATAGTAGGTGGGAGTAGGCTAGGTCAGGCTAGACTAAAGAAGGCTAGAGTAAGTTAGGCTATAGTAGGCTAGGGAAGGCTAGGCTACAATAGACTAGGGTAAACTAGGCTAGAGCATGCTTTAGTATGCTAGAGGAGGCTAGAGTATGCTAGGATAGAGTTGGCTAGTGTATGCAAGAGCAAGCCATAGTATGTTAGAGTTGGCTAGAGTAGAGTAGGCTAGAGTAGGCTTGGCAAGGGTAGTCTAGATTAAGCTAGAGGAGGCTATGCTGGAGTAGGCCACACTAGAGTAGGCTAGGCTCACGCAGGCTAGAGTAGGCTAAGCTAGAGTAAGTCGGGATAGAGTAGGCTAGGTTAGAGCAAGCTCAACCAGGCTAGGCTATGTTATGCTAGAGTAGTCTAGGCTAGCCTTGGCCAGAGTAGGCTAAGCTAAATTAGGCTAGGCTAGAGTAGGATGGGCTAGACTAGGCTAGGAAAAGCTAGAGTAAGCTAAACAAGGCTAAAGTATGCTAGGAAAGGCTAGATTAGGCTAGGCTATAATAGGCTAAGTTAAAGTAGGATGGGCTAGAGTAAGTTAGGTTAGGATGGACTAGAGTAGGTTGGGATAGGTTAGAGTAGGCTAGGATATACTAGATTGGTCTAGGCTAGAGTAGGCCAAGCTCAAGTAGGCTAGGTTAGCCTATGCTTAAGTTGGCTAGGCTTGATTAGGCTAGAGTAGGCTAGTCTAGGCTTGAATAGGTTAGTCTAGAATAAACTAGAGTAGGCTAGGGTAGAGTAGGCTAGGATAGGCTAGATTAGGCCATGTTAGGTTTATGATAGGATTAGGTTAATTTGGATCAGGCTATGGTAGAATAGGGTTATATTAGGGTTAGGTTAAGCTATAGTAGAATAGGGTAGGATAGGTTAGGGTAGGGTGGTATAAGTCGGGCTAGGCTAGGCTAGCCTAGTTTAGGCTAATCTAGGCTATCTAGAGTTGGGTGGGCTATGGTAGGCTAAACTAAGCTAGGGTAATGTAGGATAAGATAGGCTAGGCTAGGCTAGGGTGGGCTTGAATAGGGTGGGTTAGGCTAGGGAAAGATAGGGTGGGCTAGGATAGAATGGGCTAGGCTAGGCTAGGCTAGGTGATGATAGGCTTAGGTAGGCTAGGTGAGGATAGGCTTAGGTAGGCTAGGTGAGGCTATGCTAGGTTAGGTTATTCCAGGGTGGGCTAAGCAAGGTCAACTTAGGCTAGGTTAATTTATAAATCACCACATGAATACAACAGTTTGTAGAATGTTTTCGATTTCACAAGCACACTATTATCATATATCGGTGCATATACATATGTGTAACACATCGTTTCATATACATATTATTAATGCACCAATGCATATGTATTTACTATAGACACCAATGAATACTTATTTACTATACACATCAATATCTTTTGTTGTAAAAAACATAATTTTTATATCAAACAATTCCTAGCTTTTCCTTTTTCGGGGAGATTATGAACATTCCAATGGGACAAATGAGGGGAAAACCAATATATGTTCATAGGGATATCCAAAAAAGTGTACAAGGAGATGGTAAAATAAATGAACATAATTGCATCGTAGGAGGAGCCATCCCAACAACAATGTGCATCAGAGGTATGTAATCACTGATTTATTCTTTTATATACATCAAATTTAATTATCACATGAAATACTAATTCTTAATTGTTTTGTTGTAGAAAAGAAAAAAAAAATGGAACTCATTCAACACATAAGATGGGACGACGAAGAAGAAAATGGTTGATCACAAAGTTTGTGAGTACTTATGTTTTTAGCCTTACTTAAGATTTCATATTTGTTGTGATCTTCATATATAAATAATTAATCTACACTCGTCGATGGATGTCTTCTAATAGGTGCTAATATACAAAGAGATCGACATTGTGTTAAGTATGGGTTGTGAGTATATGTTCAAGTATCAAGGTTTAATTGAACACTTTGTAAGTAGCTATGTTGTTTAACTTCCCTCATTTTATCATTAATGGAACAACACGAAACCTTTATATTAAGTATATCGATTGTGCTTTGTCATGGCATATTAAGCATGCATAAAACAAAGTATGGAGTGTGTCCAACAAAAACGATTTTGAGAGATGGCATGCAACATGGCTTCGAAATAATGTGTATATTTTACGAAAAACTCGTTGCTATGGTACATTTTTTTATTTATGCAATCATGTATATTCTTATATATAAATGTAGATATACTTATTACACTTAATTTGTATGTTTGTAGATGGAACACGAAGAGAATAAACACAAAAAACAAGAGGATCAAGAAAACAATAGGTTAAATAACCAAAGTACAATGTCGCCTACAAGTGATGAAGAAATGAGACATGCATATAGCGCGAGCGATGACAATAGTTCAAGTGATGAATGGAAATCAATATAATTGATTGTTACTGCAAGTTGTATGTTTTGGAATATTTGTCTATGAAAATAAGAGATTTTGTTTAATGTACTCAACATATTGTCTCAATTGCATGAGGACATGTTACCAATAAGTGTAAGAATTACATATTGGTTGTATCTTGATTATTGTGGACCTGTACGTTGTCCCATTTTGTATGACCATGGGTCTCTTATTCAGATATAATAAAATGCGTTTCTTATTTTATTGCATTGTCAAATGTTGTAAAATGTTGCATTGTTGATTGATTAATATGTGGATGATTTACATTTTTACAAATAACAAAGGTGTAATATGTTGGATAATGCATTAATGCAATCATTATATCAAAATGCAATAACAAAATACAAAAAAACAATATTATTACAAAAAATAATTTATTTTGAGATGATTAATTGAAAAATTGTAAAGAATACAATTAATTAAAATATATACATATCGGTGCATTGTATTCTTGCGATCTCACTAAACAATGCATGCCATAATATATAAATTGGTACATGTTAAGGATTTATACACACTAGTGCCAATTAATTAAATTTAAGTACCAGTGCCAAATATTGGGAAAAAAACATTGTTCCTTAAACTATATAACGTGCGATTATATATCTCGCTTCAAATTTTTATGGTGTGCATGTTTATAATACACATTGGTGCTCTAAATATTATATATGCGTTGATGCTATATCTTATCTCAAATATTCAAAATTTCACTACCCTTCAATGCACAGAGTAATACACACACTAAGACGCATGAATTATACAAACACTAGGGCATACATAACATGTAAAAGTACTGTTGCATTAACTGAATTATAAAGCATCAGTGCAACATACACAAACAATGTGGAACAGATGCATAAAAAGTATAAGAGCATTGATGTTGCATACAACAAAAAGTTGAATCGGGTGCACACTATATATAAAAGCATCGGTGCCTTTTAATTTATCTTTATGCAGCGATGCTTTTGTATTAAGGGTGCACTGGTGCATTTGTTACCAATAAAAGCACAAACAAAAAAACCTCTGCTACAACCTCCACTTGCCCAATTTTTTTAGTTATATGGAACATCCGCTAAAAACTCTACTTGGAATAGTAGAGGTTTTTTTGATAATATTTCCAAATCTTGTAACACTAAAAACCTCCGCAAAAAATTCCACTACATGGTGTTCTCCTTGTAGTGAATTAACTTGAAAGGACACAAGTTAATGTTACTCTAGACAATGGAATCATCGAAACACTTTCCAATCAGTCTCTTAGCACTAAAAACAATGTTGGTGGGATTCATCGAGACCTTGTTCTTTGTAGCATCTCCTATGAGTTATTCAATATCAATGAAAACCACATACGAAGGAATGTTCTTGTTCCCTTGGTCATTGGAAATGATATCCACTCTATCATGCAACCCAATGCATAAATATTTCTTACCGAGGTATATATTGATCATAGGTCCCTCTCCCTTTTCATCCATTTCAAAACCCTATAGAAGATATTACCTGCTATTTCAAAGAGTGGTGACATACCATAAAGGTAACACATGATCTAGGATTCAAAGGTAGAGCGATAGATTCTATTACCCCCTGCTTCAAATAGTGATGAAATACCACACAAATGATAGAGGATCTATGATTCAAATGTAAATTAGTAGAGTCTATTACCCCCTATTGTTTCCTATTTTTTTGGTTGAACATATAGTAAATATTTTTCTTCTGAATGGAAATCCTTCTTTCTCTAGAGTTTCCTAATTTTGCAGTTGTCTAGCAGATATTTTCCATGCTAATGGAAATGATTAAATATGACAATCAATATGCTTACCCAACTTCATTTTCAAGACAATTTTGTACCACCTACACATGCAACTTCACATTCTTCATCAACACCAAACATTAGTATGATGTTTTTTTATTTTGATCATCTGATTACAAAAATGTTGTCATGTTATACAGGAAATAAAGTACAATAAGCAATGAATGTTTTGAGAACAAGAGAGAAATAAGGATTACTTTTAAGAAGGTCTAAGGTTTTAGTTGATTCTAGAGCTAGTATTGACTTTGTTGTAGTAGTTAAAAAAGGTTTTAGGCATTTTGGTAAGTATCTGTATGAGAGGACTCATTCCATTGATCTCAATTTGGGAAAAAATAGTTCTTAATTCTCAACAAATTATTTTGCTAAAAATGCTAGATTTACCAATGGAGATAGATTTCATGCTTATAACACTACATCCCATACTCATTAATTACCTCTAGATATGAGGCTTGATACAAGAAAGTCTAGGAATGGTACCTATAATTAGGTTTGAAGGTTAAAAGGCAAGCACACTAATAATTTCAATCAAATAAAGTCCAAACATTTTAGTTTGTAGAATATTATATTTCGGTCCATTTTTAATAGGTTATATTTTCATTCCTCTTGGTGTTGTTCATCTATGTTGGCGATGTTGGGCAAGGGTTCCTTTCTTTAAGATCCTGCTAAATAATTCTACATTCACTCAACCAATTTGTGTTCATTAAAGTTTAAAACACATCATTTTCTTGCATCAATTATCATAGCTATGTATAAGCCATCACTAAAAAAGCCTCAAACAATTGGGTCATATGTTATGTTTATCAAAATAAAACTAAATGAAAAGTAAGTCGTGCCTATCTAATTCCCATAGTTTCTCATATGTAAACAATTTATCTCATAAAGAAGGGTCAAGGTTTTGAAACCAACAACCTCATACAAAAATATATGAGATATGTTGTTTAGATCAAAATATTGCATGAAGAATTGGGTGATCGTAAATGTGGTTAGATTGGTCAATTCATGTAATTGGTGGTTGGTAAACCACAAAGCATCGACTAGAATTGTAGAATTCGTTGTTAACTTGGGAAGCGTAGAATTTCATTCAAATTTCAACATAGAATATAGGAAGAAAGCCATGTGAAAGAATCTTAGAAACACATTTTATATGATCAAGAAGCATGTCTCTTGATCTACATAGAATAATTATGAACTATACTAATTTGCATTTTGAAACAAGTAGGATGTATATTGTCACTATTTCTTTAACTTGTTTTAGAATAATTGATCTTGAAACTATTGTACATTTTTCTAACCAACACGTGAGTATAGGTTGAAAATGAAAGTAAAGAAATATAGAAGTAAAAGGACTAAAAAAAACAAATACTAAAATTTTAAAATATTCACCTACTTATGCAGGATACTTTTTATTTTGCGAGCTTGAGTTCCTCCTTGCATTAGCTTTCTAATCATTGGATAGTCCACCAGTTGACCACCCTGCAAACTCCAATGGGCATTGTCCTTCCCAAGGACCCTTGAGCTGCAATGGGGTTGTATGGGAAATACAATGCTAGCAAAATGAGAAGAGAGAGGTCAACAAGACTATGAAGAAATACCCACCTCAAAGGAACACTCCGATATACCAAACTCATCAACAATCACCAAAATAAAATTTGGTATATTTATGACAACCATCCAATATTAGGGAGAAAAAATGTATGATCTCTACAACTCAAGACTTCTTTTTATAGGCTCTGTGGATCAAGCCACTTGTCCATATCATGCAAAAAAGTAATTTCCTGATTTACCAATTACCTATTATTCACCCACCCATATGTTACTCACATGCACAAGTGTACAATTAAATCCTTATCTAAAAATATAAAATAGTGATTATTCATCAACAAACTACTACACTTCCTATTTTTACTCCTAGATGTTCCCTTGATCTCTTGTTTTCCTATTTGAGTGGGTTCACATGTAATAACTACTTTTGTTAGTTATTTACTCTCTTTACTATCTCACAAGA
Source organism: Picea engelmannii (assembly GCA_009831015.1). Classification (NCBI taxonomy): domain Eukaryota; kingdom Viridiplantae; phylum Streptophyta; class Pinopsida; order Pinales; family Pinaceae; genus Picea; species Picea engelmannii. The sequence continues at coordinate 455,476 of ML783557.1, read as the reverse complement.
CCACTTTTATTTTCCTTCTATTTAAATTTGAATTTTGTGTTTGTGTTTCTTCTCCTTGATTTATGGGTGCAATAGTAATTAATTTTGAGTTAATTAAAATTACTTTCTTTTCTATTTCATTCTCATTCTAAAATGCATTTATTTTCAAATATTTTTTAAATGGACTATTTTATTTCTCCTTGTTATGAGATATGTAATAACCTATATGCTCAATCCATCAACTATATATTTTAACTTTTCCCAAAATAAATAAAATTCCCATGCTTAGTCAAAGATATTTTTCATGTATGCATAACAACTATAATTGATACCAAGGGTGCCATGCTTCTCCATCCCTTTTACATATCCAATTTTGTTTTGATTCCAAGGGTTTCATTCTTCTCCATCCCTTTTACATATCCAATTTTGTTTTGATACTAAGGGTGTCATGCTTCTCCATTCCCTTCATGGATCCAATTTTTTTTTGATACCAAGGGTTCCATGTTCACACATTCCCTTCAAGTATCTCATTTTCATTTCCATGGGAAATGGTGCAACGGTTGAGACCACATTAACTCAACTTGTTCCTACCATGTTGAGAGACTAATGGTCATTGAGGAATAAGGAGGAGACCTTATTGTGTGCCCATCAACTAAACTTCATGAATGTCTGAATCGACAACCTACCCTCATGACAATGTGGAACCTCTAGGTAAAAACATCATAATCTTTTCAACACAAAGCACAATAAATGAGTGCTATTTGGTAGAAACATGAATGTCATTATTATCACCTAAACATTGCTCATAGAGCTATACAGGTGATCACTTGAAAAGTCATAAATACAACATAAAAAAGTGTTATTACATAGAAACTATGCACCACCTTTAACAGAGCACCAAAAACTATATAATGTGGGTTTGTATGCATCCATCGACTTCACAGTTTGAGTTTTGTGTAACTTGTGTGGTTGTTCCTTTGATAGTCAAGAAAAATTTCCCAACACCGATCTCAACCACATTCAGTGAAATAAATGAAAAAACTCCCATCAAGGGTACTCTAAGGTAGGTGTACTAGGTAACCTCGAGCTCCATAACCATTGAAGGTTGGTCCTTTGGTGGTTCTATGTCTCTTCAAAACGCGGGGAATCACAATCCAAAGTGAACCATTCACACTTGGAATAATTCTAATTGAACTTGAAGATTGATTATAAATAGAAGGCCATGGAACAACATTCAAGGAGAGGATACAGTGCAAGGCTATGTTGTCTAGATGATTCTTGAGAGCCATGTTCTTAAGTTATCATATTGTGCAAATATATTCACTAGCTGGTGTTTGGCCTCTTCCCATGAAGAGGTCACACACACTTCTTTTTTAAAGAGAGAGGAGAATTCCAAAGGATCGCAAAAGAACCCTCCCAAGGAGGAGAGGGGATTCCATATACTATATCCAATATTCCAAGGTGTATATCCAAGGCCACATTCTTGTTCATTGGCAATGGAGAGTATAATTGCTTCCACATCATTTTGTTTATTTTTCTTGTTTTTGTATCTATTTCTTCACATGTTTGTCTCTTTAATTTCCAATTGCAAGTTATCTCTTTATGGGATAACTCTAATAAATTCTTCGTCTATAGTGTAGCAGCCTCTACTATATCAAGGATATTTTTTCTCACCCATGTAAGAAAAACAACCAAATAGATTGGTGACTCCATTCAGTTTTATAACCAATAATTCACCCTCCCTAGGTTTTTGGAGCTTCTTCTCTTATTTTCTTTGTCTTTTAGGTCACTAAACTAGTCTATCCATGGATTGAAACCATATTTTTATCCTTTTATCCAAGAGGAATTCATCTTTCTTTTGGATAGGAATTTGCATGACTATCAAAAGAATAGGTGCATAAATCTATGTAAATCCATGACTATGACAATACTGTTTGGTGATACTTGCATGATGTTTTGTGCACAAAACCCTATGAATCACCTAATTCACAATTTTTTGCTGATTGTTTCATTTTAATTTAACGTTATGGGATAGGATTGAATTTTATGCACTTTGTAAGCCTCTAAAATCCCACTTCAAGTTCATTCTTGCATGATAGATGAATAACTTAGATTGGTAAGGGGGATAAAAATAATCAAGTTTTATTTTTTTCCTTGCCACTTGGATGGATACTTAAGAGCATGAGCTTATAGCTAGATTTGTTTAAGTCATTAATCGCCTTAATTTTGGTACTAGAAGCAACTCTTCTCATCCTAGTACGCTATCTACCTCACACTTTTAGGTGACCTTGGTAGGTCAAAAAGGTTTGAATACTTATTCACCTCCCCTGATATTCATAACAAACATTTAGGAAATGTTTTAGTTGGAGTAACACACCCATACATGTGCACATCTTCATTTTTGTTTCCAATTCAAAATTAGGGAGTTTAAAGAATTGAAAGGACCACCATTATCCCCGTATTTTTACAATCTAGGGAAGTTTCATTTTCCAAAGTAGTTGCAATACAAAACACTTAGGGAGTTAAATATTTGAAGGGACCCAAAATGTTCATATCTTGACAATATAGGACTAGTTTGACTTGCAAGCAATTTACAATTTTGTAAGGTTGCAAATCACATCTAGTGCTTAATTAGGAAGAAGTAACACACTCCACAATGTCCACATGTTACAATTTCACTCATAGATATTTTCACATTCCACACTTGCACATATTTTTCACTCACACAAAATAAGGACTTAGAAATTCACCTCTTTTGAGTATTATCTTCTCCCTATGACTAAAAGCAATCTAGGAAAACCAAAAAAATAGAGGAGATCTAAAAAGGCCTTCAACACACCCTTGAGAAAATGGATTGGTTAATAATCCCAATCCCAAACTTTTAAAACACAACTCTACATAACCCACTAAAATCTTCCATCACGAGGTCACAAAAAAATAATTTAGTATAGGTTAGGATTTCGGGGGTAGGCATCCATAAAAAAACCCATCATCACTTTTCATTTGAAAAACAGTGTAAGGTTCCAAATGGTATTATTCAAATAAGAAACAAAATTTTCATAACAATTATCACTAGAAAGAGCAAAATATAGAGCACAATGACACAATTTATTCCAGAAATAATACCTTTATTATATCGATAGCCAAGTTCACTTACCTTTTCGAGGGGGAAACCTCCAATAAAGTAGAGCTCAAGTACAAAATGATTCTCAAGACAAAACTTTTCCATGATTTTAATTCCTATTTATACTATTTCAGTCTTCTAGATAACATTCTAGAGGAAGATCTTTCTAGAAGCGAAACCTTCTATTAAGTCTTCTTACATTAGATGTGTTCATATTAATACACAAGCCTTATTTATAATGTTGGACTTTGTTACACTTAATAACATATTATCTATATGCTCGAGCGATTAGGGAGGTTCATACCCTAACATGCCCTTCCCCTTGAAAAACAACCTTGTCCTCAAGGCTTGAGATGTGGAAATTGTTGGAGAATAACAATTAGCTCCCATGTGGAATCCTCTAGTTGTGTATCCTTCCACTAAATTAAACCTTCCTTGATTATGCACTGACATAGATGACACTCATGGTGATATAATATGGCTTGGTCTTGCAACCAAATGGAGCCTTCTTCATCCAATTCAAGGATACTAGTTTGAATATGGAACTTGGTTCCAATCACTTTCTTCAAGAAAGAAACATGAAAAATAGAATAGAGCTTAGAGTGACTGGGGAGAGATAACTTGTAGGCCATAGGCCCCATGTGCTTAAGAATTGTATAAGGGCCATAAAACTTGGGAGCAAGTTTTTGAAAATAATATGCTCCAAGGGATGTTTTCTTATAAGGTTGCAGACGAAGAAACACTTGGTCCCCTTCAACAAATTGGAATTCTGAATGGCCTTGATCAACTTGTTGCTTCATGTGACTATGAACCATGATCAAATTCTCTTTGATGGTATAGAGAATTCTAGTTCATATTGTAAGGGTGCGGCCTATGTCCTGGACCTTGGATACATTGGGCAGGTAAGAGAATACAAAAGGATGATTTTGACCATAGGTCGCTTCAAAGGGAGTCATGGGAGTGACAATATGGTAATATGTGGAGTACCACCATGAAGATAGTGGTAACCATTGAGCCCATTGAGTTTTCCTGTCTAACACAAAACACCTCAAATATGTTTCCAAGCACTTGTTAACAACTTGAGTTTGACCATCAGTCTAGGGATGATAGGTCGTGTTGAGATGAAATTGGGTTCCCTAGATATTGAACAATTCTTTCCAAAAGTTGCTAGCGAAGGTTGGATCATGGTCTAAGACAATAGACTGGGGCATTGCTCGAAGTTTGAAGATCTTATCCATGAAAATTTAAGCCATGGTGGATGTTTTGAAATTGATCCATTTTTTATGAGCAGAATGAAATGACTACAAATTATTAACAGGTTCTTAACAAAAAATAACATAGATGCAGTAAACTAGTTTTGTATTCAATAAGGAAATAAGTTGAAATTGTAAAATGCAGTGGAAACAAGCTTGCTGGAATGGTGGTGGCTTATCTTTGAGAAGGGATGTGACGACTGCGCTCATTCGCTAGAAAATGATTACCATGAGGCCCTGAAGGAATTTTTACAATAAACGTGAATGCCAAAAACCCTAGACATCCAAAAACCTAACCCTAGGAGATGAAGCGCCAAAAGTCATGTGGGCCTCGTCTAGGTAAGTTAGTACATCAACTTCTCGGGGTCATAACGTTTGCATACGATTTCCATTTTAGGCGTATGATAGCCCATTGGAAAGGTATCTCCGAGGAGATTCATTTTGGGGGATTAATAATTATTTAAAATTTAAGTGAGAAGTTGTATCCCGAAAAACCTTCATTTAGGCCCTCAAAATGGCCCCAGAAGTTAAAACTGCTAAAAATAGTAAATTGCCAAAATTGCCAGAAAACTATTTTGAGCCAGTTGGAAAAGGAGGGTGGCCACCGATATCCACCTGGATCAATCCTCCCTCCTTAGGAATAAATGGTATCCATTGCATTGAGTTCCCCCATCAGATGAGGAAATTTCTGTTGAATTTTGCCCCAGGGGAGCCACTTGCCTTGGTGCAGGAACTGCTCTGCTTTGATGACTCGATAAAGTTGGATCCTTTGTTGTCGAGTGCCCTTGATTTGTGTGTCCACAATATGATCATTGGATTTCTATTGTATATAGTTGGGGTTGATCTCTGTTGATGTCAGTTGTTCTGCTACGTTTGAGGTTTCCAATAATGGTGGGAAATAAGTGTGAAGTAGATCCACATTAAACATTGGGTGCAGGCCAAGGAAAGGAGGAATGTTGAGCTCAAAAGAATTATCCCCCACGGCCTTGGTGATGGTGTATGACCCATAACGGAGTGGTCGAAGCTTCCTATGGGGTCCTGTAAGGCGTTCTTTCCACAAGTGCAACCAAACTTTGTCGCCCACCTGAAACTTATGTGGCACCCGATGTTGATCATGGCGTTGCTTGTACTTGTCATTAGAATTCTATAGGATATCCTAAACCTGTTGGAAGATGTGTTGGATCCTCTCAATGAATCGGATGGCTTTGTCATCTTCATTTGGAGCAGGAGATGAGTTGGTTGAGGTGACCCCAAGGGCAAGTGCAACATCTATGGGACCCAATGGTTGGAATCCCAACCCCACCTGAAAGGGGTTGTGGTTGGTTGAGCTATGTAGGGCTTGGTTGTAGCTATTTTGGACATAGGGAAGTCTCTCATACCTTGTGTGAGGGTGCTTTGAATAATACATGTGAAGGATATGCACAATCATTCGATTTATGACCTCGGTTTGGCCATCTATCTAGGGGTGGAAGGTCGTGGATTTGGTGAGCTTGGTGTCCAGCAGTGACCAGAGGCTCGACCATAATGTGCTAAGAAATCGACAGTCCCGATATGAGACAATGGTTTGTGGGATTCCAAAATGTACCCAGACTCATTCAAAGAAGAGCTTGGAAGTGGCCTTTGTTTTGATGTTCTTCTTGCAGGCAACCAGAATCGACATCTTAGAAAAGCGATCAACAACCACAAAAACACAGTCATTTCCTTGCTTGGTGGATGGGAGGCCCGATATGTAGTCCATTGAGATGGATTCCCATGGCCTGTCAGGAGTAAGAAGAGGGGTGTAAAGGTCCTATTTCTTAGTGGTCAGTTTGGAAATAGCGCAGGCACTGCAGGACGTGATATACTTGCTGACCTCCTCTTGAAGTTTTAGCCAGTAGAAATGTTTTTGTAGCATCGCCACTCTATTTTTGATGCCGAAGTGACCTGCCACCCGACTGTAGTGGGATTCCCAGATTAGCTTCGCTCGCTCGCTTGATGGAACACAGATATGGCCCAGACGACACAACAACCCATCCTAAATATGGAAATTATCGACAACTGCGTTTGCACCCAACATTTGGTAGGTGGTGGCAAAGTTTGGGTCTGTCTCATAGAGTTGGGGCCATCCATAGGTCTCATGGAAACAGGGGTCTAGCACCGTGGTGAGTGTTGCGACTGGCAGTCTGTTGAGGCAATCAACGATGTGATTGGTGCTTCCTGTTTTATACTTGATGTTGAGGTTGAATTGCTGCAAGTATGTGGACCACTTTTGATGGTGATCATTCTGCAATTTTCCTTGTGTGTGCATGAATTACAGTGTCTTATGATCAGTGTGGATGTCTGTCTCCTTCTCAAGAATGTAATGTCTCCACTGGCGGCAGGCTTGCACAATGGAGTAAATTTCTTTGTCGTAAGTAGGGTACTTATGGAAAACATATGATAGTGTCTCACTATGATAGGCCACAGGGTGGCCGTGCTGAGTGAGAACAACGCCCACTGCATAGTCTAAAGCTTCTATCTTGATATCAAAGGGTTGATGCAGGTCTGGTAGTGAAAGTACTAGGTTTGAGCACAAGCGCTTCTTCAAATCGTTGAACGCTTATTGTTGGGACTGGCCCCACGCATATTTCTCCTTACCACCACCCATGGTTATTTGGTTGAGGGCCCATGCAATATGGGAGAATCCCAACATGAACCTGCGGTAGAAATTGGCAAGGCCCAAGAAGCTCCAAAGCTCAGTGAGTGTGGTCGGGGTTGGCCAGTCATAGATGACTTGGATCTTGGCTGGATCCACATGTATGCCATGATGATCAATTATGTAGCCCAGGTAATGGACCCTTTCCATGCCGAAGGAGCATTTTTCCAAGTTGGCATATAGCTTGTGCTGTCGTAGGGTGTGCAAAACCTGCTGAATATGATGCAAGTGTTCGACCCAAGTCTTCCTGTAAATGAGAATGTCATCCAGATACACCACTACAAAAGTATTGGTTAATGGTCATAGGATATCGTCCATCATCCTCATGAAAGTGGCTGGAGAATTTGTCAAACCAAAGGGCATGACCAACCATTCAATAAGGCCTTCCTTTGAATTGAAGGCGATTTTCCATACATCTGTCTATTCTATTGGGACCTGGTGGTAGCTAGACTTCATATCAATCTTACTGAAGTATTTGGCCCCCATGAGTTGATCAAAGAGGTCGTCGATTTGGGGAATCAGGTACCGATTTCTGACTGTGATTTTATTCAGAGCCCGATAATCAATGCAGAGTCGCCAGGTTCCATCTTTCTTCTGTACCAACATGATTTGGCTCTCGCAAAGTGATGAGATGGGACGGATGTTCCCTTTGTGGATTAGTTCTTGGATCTGTCTCTTGATCACCTCATTCTCTAATAGAGAGCGACGATACAATGGTCCATTAGGCAGTGGTGTGTTAGGGGTCAGATCAATGGGGGGCTTGACCTAGCAGTGCAGAGGTACCCCGGTAGGTGAGGAGAAGATATCTGAGTATTCTTCCATGACCTTATCTACTTTCTTCTGTTGTGTGGAGAGGTCGACCGCAGAGACCCTGGATGTGGTTGTAATCTTTTTCTTATTCTGAGAGTGAATCATGAATAAGACAAACTTCCCCATATGAGAGATGACCTTCCTGCATTGCTTAGAAGAGATCAAGGAAATAACACTAGGTGGGACTACCTTGGGTATCCTGTATAATTTCATGTTCAAAGTAATAATAACACTACGAGGCCTAGAATCATATACAACATGACGTTTCCATAAATAAGGTTGGCCCAAAAGAACATCAAAAACTTTGAGAGGAGAAACATCACACAATACCTCATCTTTGAAGGGCTTGATGTCGTATGACAATCGACACTGTTGGCTGACATGGAGATCGCTTCCTTAGTGGAGCCATCCAATGGTGTAGGGTTGTGGGTGTGGCGTTATTGGAAGGGAAAGCTTCTTGATGATCTCTGCTGATATGAGGTTCTTCTGGCTACCGCTATCAATGATGAAGTGCAGCAGGGTGTCTTTTACCCACATCTGTGAATAAAAGAGGCATTCTCCTTCTTCTAGCTCGTCTGGTTCACCAGGATAGACCTTGGTGGTAGCAACAGTGGCACTGGGTTCCGTGTCAATGATACCTCTTCCCCTTTCTAGTTCTGTCTCAGAGTCTGAACCCGCATCTAATTCATAGGCTTTCACTTTAGCCACCAGCGACTGCTTTGAGTGGAAATCAGAAGTGTTATGCCAAGGGCTCTTATGGAAGTCACACCACTTCTCCGTATCTTTCTTTGTCTTTCCAGTGTCCTTCTTTGCTTGCGTCTTGGATTGGTTGTCCTGATACTGTCCATATTTTCTCTGTCCTTTGTTCTGTGGGTTGGGGCCGCCCTTTCCTGGATTTTGTTGTGAGGGGTTCACAGGCCCAAATTGTCACATCTTTTGTTTGAGCTTCTACTCGATTTTGACGACATCTCGGTAGGCCACGCCTAAGGATGATGTTAGAAAAATAGGACTGCGGAGTAATACAATAAAACAAATGCGGAAACAAAACACAGAAGATACACAATACAAGAGAGACATAGATTTACGTGGTTCACCCAGTGTGGGCTACGTCCACCAGAGAAATTTCCAGGTCCTTCCTTTATTATTATCCAGCAAATGAAGGGATACAACCTACAACAAAACCCGCTGTAACTTCCTCTTCCTTCTCTCGCAGTCTCCTCTCTCAGAATACAATACTTGCCATAATGCATATCCACAATACATTTCCCTCATAACATAGGGTTTCCTTCTAGGGAAAAAAAACCTAACATAATTTCTATCGTTAGATCTGCAACCTTATAATGAACGGTCCAGATTTACAATGAAATTACAATATACATTTACAAGGCAATTTTTCCTTCGGGGGACACTGCCCCCGAGCCCCCACCGGGGGCCCGCTTGCCCTCAAACCCTCTATCCAGGGGGATAGGCCCCCCAGACCCCGCAGAGGGGGTACCCCCCCTCTACAGTCCCTTGCGTGGAAGAGTGTACAGCCCCCCCAGACCCCGCAGAGGGGGTACCCCCCCTCTACACTCCCTCGCGTGAAAGAGTGTACATACTTCTGGGGTGTAAAGTCTTCATGGGGTATACACACGACTGAAAGAAAGGACCTCTGAATCAGGAACATAATCAGGCTCCACAACCAAAAATCTCCCATTTGGAGACTGATCTCAACAACTCCACCGCTGCTATATATGTTGGACTCTGAACCTTCTTGGACCTGGAAAATTTCTCATCTTCATCTTTATTCTTGAAGACCAACTGAAACTGAGCAGTAACCCAGTTTCTTTCTGGTTACTCCCTTTGTTAGCATGTCTGCAGGATTCTGGCTAGTGTGTATCTTTTCTAACTTCAAATTTCCATATTCCAAGGTGGATCGTATGAAGTGGTACCTCAACTATATATGCTTAGTATTCGAATGGAAGGTTGAGTTCTTTGCAAGATGAATTGCACTCTCACTGTCATAGTACAACCTGCTATTCTACTGCTTCTTTCCCAATTCCTCCATAAACCTTTGTAACCAAATCATCTCTTTACTAGCCTCTATAGCAGCAACATACTCTGCCTCTATTGTTGAAAGTGCAACAATCTTTTGCATTTTCGAAATCCAACTTACTGTTGTTCCACCTATAGTAAAAACATACCCTGTGGTGCTCCTCCTACTATCTTTATCACCTGCCATATCTAAATCAACATATCCCTGTAGAAAAGTGTTTGAACCTCCAAAACATAATGCATGAGTAGCAGTACCTTTCAAATACCTGAGAATCCACTTTACTGCCTCCCAATGTTCTTTACCTGGATTGTTCATATACCTGCTCACAACTTCCACTGCATGTGCAATATCTGGTCTTGTGCAAACCATTGCATACATCAAGCTATCAACTGTTGATGAATAAGGGACCCTGGACATGTATTCTATCTCCTCCCGTGTCTTGAGACACATTTCCTTAGTTAATTTGAAATGGATGGCCAAAGGTGTACTAACTGGTTTTGCATTCTGCATTCTAAACCTCTCCAACACCTTCTCTGTGTACTCACCCTCAGACAATGTCAATTTGCAATTTTTTCTATCTCTTGTTATTCTCATGCCAAGGATTTTCTTTGTAGCACCCAAATCCTTCATCGCAAATAAATTGGCTAATTTCTTCTTGAGAATATTTATATCCTGCATATTAGACCCTGCAACAAGCATGTCAGCTACATACAATAGCAAGATAATATAGCTTCCATTTTCTAGCCTTTTAAAATAAACACAGTGATTGGAATGACATCTACTATAACCCTGTTCTGTCATAAACCTGTCAAACTTCAAATACCACTACCTTGGAGCTTTCTTTAGGCCATACAAGCTCTCCTTCAACCGCCATACCAAATTCTCCTTCCCTTTGACCTCATACCCTTGTGGATGCTACATATAAATCTCTTCCTCCAAATCCCCATGGAGAAAAGCTATTTTTACATCTAACTGTTCAAGATGCAAATCTTCTACTACCACAAGACTTAAAATAGTCCTAATTGAAGTCATTTTAACAACAGGAGAAAATATTTCATCAA
>ML783557.1:389776-423973 GCA_009831015.1 Picea engelmannii | reverse complement strand
GGACCAATATCACCAATGTATAAGCTGATCTATTGATGAAATCCAAAGGCACAATGAAGAAAGGGGACTTGGGTCCCTTCTTTCTCCAATGGAAGGCTCTTGAGGCCCTCACTAGCTTGCTCTCCTTACAATGAAAAGATGAACATGTGGGTGAAATAAATCCAAGCTTATCCACTCAAGAGAGGGGTGGATAGCTCTTGTGAAATGATGCCTATGTGTTCTTGTTAAAGAATGAGTCCTTAACAATCTTAGCAGCATAACAATGCATAGAATTCCTTGAGAAAATGGTGGTTATTCATGGCTTTTTATAGCCTAGCATTGGGTTATTATGTAACCTCTTTGGAATGTGAAAAGGGGCTCTTTAGGGCTCAATTAGGTCTTTGACCAGCCCACCATGAGGATTGAGCTCGGATTTGGTGTCAAATCGGCTTGGGAGATGATCCATTAGTGGTTGGGAGTCCGACCAATTTCAATAAATGCGCCGTTTAGCAGGTGCGCGGGTTTTTCGCCCAACAGTCGTGCATCGAGCGCTGATGTGCGCATTATACATTGTTGTTACGCGCATATGCACGCGCACCCAGGTTCTGTAAAGCGCCCTTCAATTTTTTGGTCATTTTGTATAGTTTTTGACCCTTTTTGCAATGCCGTGGAATTAATCCTGTGCCATGAATGACTTCAGTCCTGTTTTGACGATGCGGAGTTCTTGTCGCCATGTGCGGACGAAATTTCAGTGATAACACTAGGGAAGAAGTCCCTTCTCAAGAAACAGTGGAGATCATAGCGCAGGGGAGCACCAACTTTATATTAACACTTGAGATGCTATTTTTCGATAAGGAGACAATGCAGAATCCCTTAAAAAACATTGAGACATTGGACTTGGATTTGCCCAAGATTCTAACAAAGGCACTATATAAGTTACATATTAGCGTCACGCATGAGATTCAGTCTAGAGAAAGGTCTGATGTGACAAATTTACATATAGTGCAGGAGGAGAATACTATACTGAAGGAAGTCAACGCGTAGGTGGTAGAGGCCATGACCGAGAAGATCAACAAAACTTAGGAGCAATTCTAGCAGATAACAGAGATGTACGACGCAATGACACATGCAGTGAAATATGCTGGAGTCCGTGAGTGACTCAGGATGAGTCACGATGTTAGTGTTGGGGGCATGTTGGTGCATGCCAATTTTGGCAGAAAACGAAGAAGTTTTGAAGGAATTAAAGAAACACCAGAAAATAGGGGAGCGCCCTGGAAATAAAGGAAAAGCACCATCGAAAAAAGAGGAAAAGCAACACGTGTGAGGAAATCATGCAAGACGTGCATGCAGGAAAACCTAACCACATTAGGGTTAGGGTTCTTGTAGGATATTGTAATGACTGGTAAGCTAGAAATCAATATAAATAAGTACCTAGGAGGTCTAGGTCAAGTGGTCTTTTTGGGAAGTGATAAGTTTTGTAATGCTCGAGGAAGGAAACTACTGTACGATCTGAGGACTTTTTGTAAGTTATTGAGCTATAGGAGAGTCAAGCAACTAGATCCCAAGGGTTAGATGAGAGGCTAAGGAGCATGGTGTGATCTAGTCAGCCTCACAGGGATTGTGGAACCTGTTTTGTGCTTGTATGATCATAAGTTGTAGTGCGCGCGGGGCCATATATTACAGAACCATAATAAAAGGGCCTAAGAGCCAGATCTTTGTGGACATATCCCAGGAGGGGGTGAACCATGGTAATATATGTGTTGTGTTATTTGATTTATTGCATGTTTCCCTTTTGTAAGTAATTAGATCATGAATGGATAATTCTGTGAGATCTGTTATATGTTAGATCTGTTAGAATGCATGCATAGAATTAACATGTGAATGAATAGTAAGAATAATAGATAGAACAACTAGATCAAGGCTAAGAAGATGAATTGAAATCCCAGATCCCCACTCTTTCCTAGACTGCAAGCCTCTGAGCATTGCAACCACCCATAGAACAATCTCGGGTGAGACTGCACAATACATCCTGTGTGTTTTGTTTCCTTTTGGTTTACTAGGAGGGCCAATAGTTTTAAAGGGATTTTTTGGAAGCTTGTTCAGATCTGAACCTGGTGTTGAGCAGTCAACACCCTAAAAAGCCTATGTCATTTTTTCACTTTTTTGGGTACCACTTAATCTTCGCACTGTATGAATTCGATCTCCTTTTGAGAAATGTTTTGTATTTTCTTGTTCTTTTGACTCTCATGATATTTTCAGGTTTCTGTAAATTTATAAAACCCCATGAATTAAAAAGACTTAACGCTTAAATAAGGAATCAACAACCAAAACACTTCACTCGACGCACTCAAATATTCGACATTAGAAGAAATTAAAGGGTGAAAAAGAATCACTCAGAAAACCTCAGTCGCTGAGTGCTGATCTTCACTGGTATCAACGAAAGGAAGTTTTTGTTTCACGACAAGTATCACATACAGAGACCGTCGAAAACTGATCCCCTTTAGCATCGGTAAAAGGCAAAGTGAGTAATGTTTAAAAGGAAAGGAAACAATATCGCGGACAACCGATACCCGATGCGCTTGTTGGAATCAGAGAAAACTGAATCACGAAAAACATTACGACCACGCCAAGGAGTTTTCCTCGATCACTGATTCCTGAAGCGTTTCGACATCGACAATTTTTCGAAGATGCTAACCCGAAGGAAAATACTTGATAGGTTTATCCTCGATCGTCGATCCCTGACACCTTTTCGGCATCGACAATCCCAAGTTTAGTGTAAGAATGCACATCTGGAAGGAAGTCCCAACTCTGACTAATACTCGCGAGTTAAGTCACCTGTCTTCATTGCCACATGTCCCAAGCCAATTTCGCCACATCAACACTGTATGATGAAATCGATTGGAATCCGAGTTTTTTCGTAGAAGGATATCAACGAAAACACCCACAACACATTGCCGATCCCCGATTCGCCCACTAGTAAAGCGATATGATGGGACGTTTTAGCGCCATATACGTTTAGATTCAGAGCGTTTAAGGGACTAATTAATTCCAAATCTCGTATTAGTTGTTGTTTCATGTGAGAATCAAAAGGACGTTTGAAATTTCTGATAGAACAAATCACCCTCTGCCTCCATCGTCAACCCACGATGTATTAAATTGCAGATATTCAGAGGCAGATTTGTTTGAATTTCACTCATCACCCGAATTAATTGGTTGATACGACATGGTAATTTCTTCCCCATTTAAATTCTCTTGAGCCATTGTAAACAAGACCATTCTGCACACAAAGGAGTTTTGGAGCATCCATAGGAGCGAGATGATAAATTCAAAAGCTTCCACGATCCCATGAGTATCAAACTTCAAGGTTTAGCAAGCGTTACAGGTGTGTACCAGTCTGGATTTTCTGTGTTTTCACTTCGTGTATACATTTTTATCCAATGTTTCTCTGTACATCGACCGTAAAGGATTGTTTATATTGCAGGGATGATGCCTCCAAGAAAAACAATCACCAGGTGATCTTCGAGAGCACCGAAGCTAAATGAACCAGAGGTGGGAGAAGGCTCTTCCCCAATGGTCGAAAAACAATTATAATTTGCTCCAAGGCTGGAACCAGTCATCGGGACATCCACCAAGAAGGTTTTCACTCAACCTCAGACCTTTGGAGACACAGAAGCAAGAACAAGGACCAAGGAAGTACTCCCGTACTAGGGATAAATATTCAAGAAGATCAGCTGAGAAGAATTCCCAGAATATATCCCGCACAATGACCCTGATATGAGGAAGATCGATGATGAATTTTTTACGAACATTCAAAGATCATACTTGCACATGGTGGCAAGGAGAACTCCAGTGTTCCCCTGCATAGAACTTCTAAAGTGGCTCATTGACCACACAGACACACAAAAATGTTTTATTAATGAGGTCAATGGCGACTGTGTCGGGGTTTTCCTTTCCGCAGAGGTGCAGATTTATTACAATCTTAGAGACCCGGAGGAGCGACTGAACACTGATTTCGTTGAAAAATTCTATGAGCGCCACCACACCGATCGGGTGATGGCTTCATGGTGGAAAGAAGATAAAAAATACACCAATCGGACCTTCGATTGGTACCAGATGACCAACTTAAGGGAGCCGTATATCTATCTAATGGCCCTCATCTATCAGTTGTATGGGGAGAAAGATTGTTCTAGGTTTTCAGAGGCATGGATGCCTCTAGCTTACACAGTGGCCATTTTCGGGAGAACTTTCAACTGGGGGGCCATCATTTCAAATCAGCTGAGCATCTGCATACAACAGGCTCAGACGCCGAAAGAAGGAGAGACTCCATCCTTCTACATGGATTCGTATTTGCTGGACATCATGTGCGCTAGAAATGTATTCGCCGACATGAACTTGAGCTGACATGCCTCAGTACTCCCGATCCACATTTACTTCAACATTTTATGGGAGAACAGGTACAAAAAATCATACTCCCTCATCTGCAATGAATTCATCGCACACATTCATTTTATTCTTTTCAAGAGAGATTGTCCAAGACTATCGACTGCGACCAAAAATATGATATCAAAGGTTGGCCATTGGTATCTGAATGAACGCGATACCTACATCAAGGTTTTAGGAGCCACCAGAGCACCACACCTTTTACCTATGCATGTTCCTGGTCGACTAGTAGTAGGGGATATATGCTACCAAACTATCCTACAAGGATACAACACTACCCTGGTGAAAGACAAGAAGCGGGCATTTATACCTTATGGATTTGATATAGGTTTCTACCTAGTAAAAGACACTGCCCAAGCTAAGAAAGAAGGACTGAGTCAATTAGAGTTATGATTCCAGACCGACCATTTCTGCAAACATGACCCAAAGGGTCTCGTCTTGAAACATGCATCTCAAGTGTCATCTTGCTGGCCATACACCTACGACAAGTTTGAAGATGAGGTATTCACATAAAATGATCAGGATTGGGATGAATTCGTTGCAAGGATGACCGACCCTAAGATTACCAGGTTCAAATCCATGAGCCTGGATGAAAAAGAAACAATCCTAGAATAATCGGCTGAAGGGGCCCTCAGGGCCAAGGAATAAATGATAGTGGCCAAAGTATCAGAAGCCCCCCAGGTAGCGACCAAAGTAGCATAGATTCCCCGGGTAACCCCGATGCAAGATAAAAGTTCCCCCGAGGCTTAGGACACGAAAGAGAGGGGGTTACTCATGTTAGAACATGCGCAAAGGATAATTGATCAATTGCAAGATGACCTAGACATCATAAACATGGCAAGGCTCCCTACCGACAACCTAGATGAAAGCCAGATGGGACCAAGCGGCCCTAAATTCATAGACCTTGATGAAATTACTGGGTTAGATGACCTTGAATTCACAATGCCATTGACCAGATCGTCGACAAGAGTTTCGGCTCTACCAAGGACCGTTGAAGAATCACAGAGGACCGGTGTGTCAAACCCCTTAAGTGAGTTGATAAAGATATATGATAATGATGAGAGCCCATAAGTATCTCTTGTGACCCCTATGCATATTGAAGAAGAAAAGAGACTAGAGAAGACATCTTCCCTTGTACCCGACGCCCAAATTCAGGAGGTTCCATAGAAAGAAAAAGAAGTTGGGAGTGTCCTAGACACTAAGCTGCCCGATGCATCGAAGACCCAAGAATACAGTTTGAAGGATGAGCCAGGGTCAAACGAGCCAAAGGAAGAATCCCCATAATAGGAAATCGACGTCTCAACGGCTGATGAACAAGTAAGTAACGAGCCTATCCCCGACACCTCTATTTCAATTAGTACTCAAACCCTCGATGAGCGATAGACAGAATGCGGGCCTTCAGAGCACAACGAGGAAGTTCAAGAACCCAATCTTGAACAAATATATACCATCAGAAGTCTGGGAAATACACTCACCTAGGGATTTCAAAAAATCCCCGAACCTGTGGATGAAGTAGCCGACATACATGCCATAGCTTATGATCATAAAATGAAGGCTATCATCTAGAGGACCACCAAGAAGAGGAGGATCACTTTAGATCACTCCATCCTCATCACTATAGAGGAACATATGATCAACCCAGAGCATACTAAAATGTCTGAACTCATTGGCATAGGGATCACAATCACATATGCCACCCTGGACAGAGCTAAAAGAGATGAAGAGGAGCTGGCCGCTACCCTGAAGGAAATAAAACATTTTCACCACTTGGCGAAGTACTATTAGGACACCACACAAGCCGTGGTGTACCTAAGGAGCGAATTCAAGGATGCCTACAACAAATTCACAGATGAACGACACCTATTCACTAAAAGGATAGTTGAGCTTCAAGAAGACACCCTCATGGCACTTACGACATGCAAAGATATGGAGAGGTGGTATGAGAAAGTGCAATATGTCGTGGAAAGAATCAAGTATATTAGCGCAGGGAAAATATTAGGGGTTAAATTTCGCTCATGGGATAATTTTCCATGTTTTTTTTCCAAGAAATGATTCTCCAATGTCCACTTTTTTCTAAAACGATTCTCCCAAATTCTATAGGATAAAATTATTTTATTCTAAAAATCAACAAAATTTAATAGAAACCATATAAAACCCTTAGAAACTTGAATATTTTTACAAGAATATTGCCAAACATTGTATTTCAAACTTATTTTCCCGAGAATCCACAGATGGTGTCATTTCTCTAGAAAATAATTTCGAAACTCCTCACCACAGAAATCTGAAAACATTATATTGTTGGCATTTTAAGAATTAGTAAGATTCACAAAAGTTTGTACACTTTAGGATAAATATGGATCGTTAAAAATTTCCCTAATGTGTTTTCTCAACATTCTCTAGGGGTTCAGGAAAATTTCCAGTAACTTATACCCTTCAACATCACTTTTGTACCCTTCGATGGTGTTGTCTCCCTCTCACGTGCATGCAAAAATTTGGGTTTTTGAGTGTGATAGTTGTTCACATTTAGATATGAATTAAATACGGGGTGTAAAATCCATATTTATAGAGACTAAGTGTAAAACATCCATCTTTCTAAAACATATTTAAATATGCCCTATGCAAATAAAATCAAGCAAGGGAAACATGCCAATAAAATTTCACATACAACTACAACATATCTAAAAACACATGAATGCAACAATTCAACAACCTCACAACATTCATATAAACAATTACACTGTAGAATAAACATGATAAAAGACAATAGAGAACTTATCTTTAAATTTCTGAACCAACCGGTTGCAGACAAGGGGTGTTCCTCCCAACCATAGGCTTGTTGTTCATTTTCTCTCAATAAAAAGTCACCCCTGAGCTCAGGCTCTGAGTCCACAAGGAGTTTTGGCCCTCTTGGATGTCCACTCTACACATTCAACCACCCAAAACTTAGGTTCTACTCCAACAACAGTTTCAATCCACCCACTCTCTTCCCCTCAACCTACACAACCCAAGGAATGAGATCCCCCTTCTCTACCACGTAGTCCCTGGGGCCTTCCCACTTCCCTCCAGGGGTCCAACGAATGGTTGGATAGGGAATAATACCACAATTGAGAACTCCATGAAGTCTCGGTTTCTTCAGGAGTGCTCACAGTAGCCTTCTTAAGGCTCTTGAGCCATTTCCTCAATAAGAAATATCAAATACAAGCATATATCCTTATTCCTTGCACAAAAATCAACCATCTCATGGCTGTTCTCAACCATAGCATGGATGGTGCTCTTTTCTAGCACCCAGATCTCCTCTTGCTACCCAAAACTATACACAATTTTCCCCAAAAAGACACTCAAATTTCCTTGTCTTCTCATGCAAGCTTGACTCTCACATTTCCCAAAAAGTGGTTGTACTCAGTCCATGTTGTCATAAATAAGTGAGAAGAATTTTCCCACCTACCACTCTTACATCGATTTAATATCTCTTTTGATAATTCTAAGGGGATAAACATTATAATGAAATGTATTGGATTAATAGAAATGGGTAAACCCTTGGACCCCTGTTTAGGCCCCTCTCTTGTGGAATAATATCCTCCCCATCGTCATTGTCACTCTTGTATTGCAACAAATGATTATTATTTTTATTAATTATTTTCAATGTACAAAAAACAGATACCTTGGCTCTTGGCCATATCAATCTGTATGGGCTATCTGGCCCAAAACATATCGGCTCACCAACCTAAATCACATTTACAATATGCCATTATAGTTTGTGGGGATTAAAACTAGGGATGTTACATCCCTTCCCCATTATTTTTGCATTGTCCTTAGTGCACAACATTGTACAAGTGTACATTCATATTACAATGATAAGATCTCTATCCTTTAACCAGCATATAGTCTCTTTTTCCTAATAACATAGGCACTCTAGCCCAAACATATATACTTAGGCACCTTGGGCTTGAAAACCATTCATAATGGTTTCATTGTTTATAATTCTTGCAACAATTCAAACTAGAAATATCTCTTTCCCCTCAGTCTGCACAAACCAAGGAAGTGTACCCCCCCTTCTTTGCTCTATAGTCCCTCAGGATATGCCACTCCTCTCTAGGGATCTAGTGTAGATTGACTAAGAAGTCTCAGAAATGCGGCTCTAGGAAATCCAACTGCAATGATTTTTACAATTTGTTGATTCCCACAACAATTCCAACCAACAGGGTCTCATTCCCTTCAACCTACACAACCTAACGAAGTGTACCCCCTTCTTTGGAAATTCCTTAGAATGTACCACTTTCCTCTGGGGTTCTAGCACAAGGTCAAATAGGAAGTCTCAGTGATGTAGTTCTAGGAACTCCAGCTGTAATGATGGAATCTCCAAACTTTGAAATAGTTGCATATGTGCCTTCTACATTGCATCCCTCAACTCCACTTTTCTTCTTCCAATATGCAACAAGTCCACTAGACTTCACTCGTTCCATGCCTTTGTCCTTGAGCTCCATTTCCTTCTGGTGCTATCCTTTCAAAGTACTCGGTTCATGTCTTCATTCTTCAATTGTTTCTATACAACCATCACAAAGGAAAACATGTTATAAACATTATCATATAACAATTATATTATCCGCAAGAGTTCTCAATTCTAAAATATAAACTTGTATTCAAAATAAGTTTGTAACCATAAAACAATACTTATCTATATGGCTATCACGTGCTTCACACAACTGCCACATGTAAGAATTCAACTCATTGTCCTTTCAAACATGCCCTCATGATTCTCACCGTCATGCCATATGCATTATTAATTTGACTCTTCCTTGCTATAATTACCCTCCAGGCTTAGGCATCCCCTTCTCTGCTACACAGTCTCGACGATCCATCATTTTCCAAAGTGATCTCATTTAATGAGAGCACCAACTTACTACCCAAATCCCACTAACAATCTATACTTGGTGGAAATCATAGGGTTCCAGTGTACTAAAAATATCCTTCTTCCCAACATTTCCAACTTTAATAGCCATTATCTCATTTCTACACACATACAATCTGCATGAGATATCATTATAACAATTTCACTTATTAATTTCCAAATCTATTTCATAAGGAAAATTTAAATTTCCCAATCATGAGATTCCTTCTCATAATGCTTAGCTCTTGTAACAATAGGTATCGGTCTTCCTCACAGGATTACACCATTTCCATAACCAATACCATTCTATGTTCAATCTTTCTCAACTTTCATTCAACCAAACAAATTGTAAGTATTTATGCACATTATACTTTCATTGCAACATTTTATGATAACTCATGAAATGATCTCAGAATTGTAACTTACCAACAATTCAATCACTCCCAACTACTATTCGTATTAAATAGAACAAAGCTATCATTCATTATGCTATCAAACATTACCAATAAACCATAGAATTGTGTCTTACCGACAATTCAATCACTCACAACTACTATTTGTATTAAATGGAATGAAGCTTCATTCATTATGCTATCAAACATTACCAATAAACCAATGTTCCAATACCCATGGACACATCTACTCTATGCATCCTTGCATTGATTACATAATACCACATATCTATGTCATGTACTCCACCATGGTGAATTGGAAGGTCTTTCCAATGCCTCAACACATCATCCAATCTCTTCCTGTTTACTTTCTCGATCATTTGGATACCTTCCTTTTCGACCAATACTCAACACTAGGAATACAATCCCTTAGTTCTCTTTAGTGTCCTCAAAGAGGTTGCATTCCAATCATTAGTTATACAAGGGAAGACCACTAAGCACTTGTACACCACTATAGCCCTTCCATATCCAACCACAACATGGCATCACACATGGATATCTGTATTGGAATTCATTTCTATAGTAGGAGTATGTCTCCTAACTTGACTTGGTTATGATCTCATAACCAACATCACATAATATGCAATTAAATATCATATAATTGCATTCAAACATTAAACAACATTTGTATACTCCGGGCCATGTACCTTTACTCATTAATTCAAAATAGTGGACTTTTAACCGTGGGAACTCTTACCTCACTTCCTTTCAACATTTATGCTTTATAAGCAACCAATTGTATATATGCATGGATGTTATCAAATTACTATATGCTACATGATCAATTGGTATATTGTAGAAGCTCGTAGGATTCCTTCACCAACCTCTTGATCAACATTCTTACCATAATCACTGGTCTTCATATAGATGGATATCATATGCAACGAAAACACCATCAACATCTTCAACCATGCCATAAACAAATTTTCGTGGATACATAATCCATCGTTAGTCATATTCAATTATCATAACATCATTATTTCACATATATAACAATAGATTATTCTTAGTCTACAATAACTCCATATGCATGTCCATGCATTCTTCCATGCACTAATGCACATCAATATGCATCAAACATTCAATATCATTATGCCTACTAATGCACATGCATTCTATCTTCATTGTATGCATCAAGCATCACTTCCATTATGCACTCTAGTGCATATTTGTTTCAACTTCTTATGCTTCATGTAGTTTCCCTTTAATCCTTCTAGATCCATGTATGCCCGTGCAATGTTATTCTACTCATATATGCATTATTGTTCCCTGATATGAACCTTTTCTATCCACGCCCCTCGTTTCCATCTTTCAATTCCAACCAATATGCCCTATTGTCCACTGCTTCCACTAAGGAAATCAACCCCAATTTACCTTGCCAAAACCTTCCAACACCTTGGGGTGATGTACTTTATATCATTCCATGATCCATCATCTTGATACTACAATATCCTCCACTAGCTTCACCATTCTCATAATGAAATTTCTTGCCATTATCTCTATTTGTCCATTAGGTTTCTCAAATTTTGAACACTTTTCTTCACTTCATTAAGCACTTCCCTATGAAGCCTTTCTTGGCCACTCAAGAACAATCTGTTCCCAATGGGATGTTATATTTATCCATTGGAACTTTCAAAAGGAATGAATCTTTATTATTCCATCCTTGAATTCCTTTCACTTGTATCCTACTTCCACTACACACTCTAATAACAAAAGTAGCTAATTCTTGGTTGACAATTCTTTTCTTGCATATAGAGATGACTCACCCATCCCATGAGTCACACCTCACCTCAGTTGGTGAAATCCTTGTTCCCTTCTACATCAAGCTCTACTATCATCATTACAGTTCTACCTTCAAGGCTATAGAGGCTTCCCTTCCCTTCATGTGCCCTTTCATAACATTATTCACCTGCTGGCTTCATGTTTTTGCAAGAATCCTTGTCAATTTGTCCTTGTAATTCATTCAGACTCTATAGCAGCTAAATACTAATTTGGCTCTACTCTTCCCGAGTCCTTTATCCAATTTCCATTACCTTCTTTGCATCTTTTCACTTCCCTTTGCAAGAGCTTTATTGACTCAACCAAGTCTACAAGCTTTTCCCTTCTTCCATGTCCATTGGAGTATGGAATTATAATTTGCAATATACCTACACAATATTATTAGTAGGAAATCTGATCTTCTTTGTTAACAATTCCTTGACACAACTCTCTCTTCTTGAGTGTTCCCTTGATCATCAACAATACACTGTTATTAAAGTGCGTGCAACACTGTGAAATGTGTGCACCCTACGTTTGATGTTCAACCACACGTACTTACTCAGGTGCACACATCACTATGAAATGTGCACACCCTTTCTTTGATAATGATTCTCGCACACTACTCAAATGCACACAAAACCAAAACTTAGTACTAACGACTCACCAACCTATATGTACATTCACATTTACAATTGGTACCAATGACTCACCAACCAATATGTACAATTACAAAGGGTTTCAGATTAGGGACATTACAAATAATGACATCTAGCGTGTACCTATAACATCTGGAAATGTTTTTCCAAAATTAATAATATTTGAAAAACTTTCACATTGAGTAATTGCATGGCTCACAAAGTCCAATTCCCCTTTTTCTTGCAGCTTTATAAAACAATTGGATACTTCCTTAGAGAAATCAATCACTCTGTCATGTTTCCCTTTGGATTACCATTCCAATGGTTGTACTTAGACCTTATTTTTATTTTTGAGGTGAATGTTATGACTCTATGAAATCAACAGTTTCACCCTTTCTGCACATGTTTCATTGGTACAACAAATCTTAGAGGATAACTTCTACCACATGTACAAAGAAATCTAGTAAGAAACAAGAAAACTATTATATCAAGTGTTGGTAGTATTATTGATTGTGAATACACAACTACTCTTAGATTCAAGATCTGAGGCCTTCTCCAACATCAACATCAACATCAACATCAATTTGATAACCTTGTCCATTTATATTTTCTCCGGAATTAGAATTTTTAGTGAAAAACCACTATCTCCCAAACGACACAAATCCGTGACTGTCGCAAAGCTTCATACACGAATCCCTAGGAAAAATCGATTCCTGCAACCAAACACCTCAACAATATGAGTACTATGAGCACATGTTAAGGAAATTCAACCCCACACTTTTCTGCTCAGTGAACTTAAATTTCACCCTTGACACCTATGTGATTTCAATGGATTTGGCCTTTTTGGCCTCCAAGACCAAAACCCACCTACTAGATTGTAATTCTCGACATACCCATGTCGATTTTTCAACTAAAATATGCCCAAAATTTGGTTATTTGGTTTGATTCCTCAAACTTCCCCAACAAAAACATAGGTAGCAACTCTATTTCTATTGTAGCAAACCCTTGCAAGCTTGGTGTTGCAACCAGAGCTTTGATACCAATTGTAAAAGACTCGGCCTGCTAAAACAGATTTAAATACACCCTATGAAAATGAATTCAACCAAGGGAAGTAGGCCCATAAAATTTCACATACATCTATAACATATTTAAAAACACATGAATGCAACAATTCAATCAACACACAACATTCATATAAACAATTACATACTGGAATAAACATGATAAAAGACAAGAACTTATCTTTAAATTTCTGAACCAATTGGCTACGCACAAGAGATGTTCCTCCCAACCATATGCTTATTTTTTATTTTCTCTCAACAACAAGTGTAACACCCTTGTTTCCCCCATTTTGTAAATATAACTATATTTAGCCAAGACACTATGGAAAACTCAATATGTGTGAATCTTTGATTTGATGAACCTTTGTATAAAAGGTCAATGAATGTAATTTCCATTATTAATAGAAAATGGATAAGTGTTGCATAACTATTGAAAGGGGGTTTTTCCAAGATAGACAATGTTTTCTAAGAAATAGACGGTGAGGGGAACCATGAATGGTTGAGATAACCCCCACCAAACCAGTACCTCACTGGATTTAATTGCTCAAGACCAGAACAGTCCTATGACCCAAGAATGAATTACTAGTCAGGTTGGTTGGTGTAAATACCTCCTTAAGAGTTGATGAGGGGATGGGGCATATCACCCATCTGTAAGGCTTTCAGACCCGATCACAGACTGGCAATTCGAGCCGCACAAAATCTTGCTGAGGAAGGCAAGAAAGGAAGGTGTGGTGGGTAGATGAAGACCTACGAAGAGAAGCAGGGGGAGGAGAACGTCTGTAGCTCTCCGGTTCAAGAAAGAACTGAGACACGAGAGTGTTCTGGTCATAGGAAGTGGTTAGCAGGGTTATATTCCAAGCTGATAAATGAGGCTAATGAGTGACTAAGGAAGTACTAAGGCTGACCTCCTTTCATGGTATAGAGAAGACCCGTTGCCAAGATCCTGTGGGAGGAGGAGAGTAACCTCTGTCCTTAACCACTGCTAAGTCGAAAGGAAGGGTTCTCTCTTAGAGCATCGTGGTCTAGCTCGGGGGTGGCCAGTGGTAAATCTGTCAAGAGTGACTGAGCCTATGGTTGGGTGAAAACATACACCCCTTTCAACAATCGCATCACATCTTCTGGTTCTGATAAGTGTTTTCATACTTTGTGCATTGAAATGAAATAATGGATGAATGCATGTATTTATACATCTAAGAATGGTCTCTGTATTGACTGATCAAACTATGTGTATGCATTTATCTTCTTGTGAACCTATGCTTCTGATTGATCAAGCTACGTGTACACATTTATCGTCTTGTGAAATTATGCTTCTGATTGATCATCTATATGCCCCATCTTAGCCCTCAAGGTATCGTGGGACGTAAACCTGTAGGAGGGTCGAGATAGAAAGTATTGCATCAATATGGCCCTGTCAATATGAAGAGGATACCTTCTTCATATTCCTTTCTATGGGACCAAGATCTCATGCCTAAGTCCTTAACAAATTCACGATGAGGGAATTTGTGTTTAACTTGTGAGAGTTAGAAGGACCCATGTGACCAAGATTTGGGAACCCTATGCTAAACCTAAGGGAGTTAAGTCCTTTTGGATTCATAGCTCCGGGAGTCCGTGACTTCGGAGTATTGCCGGTCTTAATAGTCACAAACCGGCTGAAGGTGATCGAGAGTTATGGTTACTTGTAAGGTTGAACGACGTTGGGTGACTTCCCTAGTGGTTAGAGGAACCTGTCTTATCGACTAAACTGGGATCCAACTCTCCATTGTGAAATAGCGTGAGCCACCAATCGAGAAATTTCAGGGGTTCCCTCAACCATTGGATCTACACCGAGATGACCTCGGCGAAGTTCCACTTTGGGAGAATGGAGATGCTATAGCCTCCAACTCCCCGAACACTGAAGTTACGAAGTAAGGAGAGCTGTAGATTTACAGAGATTGTAGGAGCCCCACGTAACCGTCCGATCCCTCAAAAGGAGGGACCCACATATGATACTTTGGCGAAGTCCTGCTTCGGGAGAATGGAGTGGCATTAAATCCAAAACCCCCGAAGTCCAGAGCTGCAAAGTGACCAGGACCGTAGATCTAGGGATTCTTCGAGTTCTTTCCTAGCCGTCGGATCTATGACAAGGTCATCTCGACATTGACCACTTCGAGAGAAATAGGGGGAGACTCACCTCAAGATTCCCAAAGGCCAAAGTTATGAAGTAACGAAGGTCGTGGATCTAGGGGTTACGTGGAGGCACCGTAACCATAGGATCGAGGGACCGAGAAGGTGATTAGTCAGGTGAAGTGATATGCCAATGTTACCCAGGGTGACATGGACCCACTTGGTACAACACGTGCCACTCTAGGTATGGGCCACATGTCCTCTCTATCTTGTCACATGTCCCCTCCAGTAACTAACCGTTCCACTGATATGGAGGGAGGTGTATTCAGGACCCACCGATAATTTTTGTTGCATCTAGTAATTCACTTCGCGAGAGTGGACCCCTTTGGGAGTTCGAGACTTTGGGAATTTATGTGTTTGGGACACAACATCACATGCAAGGTGAAAGGCCCGAAGTCTAGAGCCATGCAGAGGTATTTTGGGACTCTGGACTCCAAAGGTAAAGTGCCCAGAAAGGAAAAGAGGCGTTCAACACCGAAGCACCGAAGCACCGAAGCCCCAAAGTGCCAAATTCCTCTACAACCGGTATGTTAAAAAGGGATTGAATCCGTCGGTGGTTTAGTAGGAGGATTTGATGTAAGATGAAAAACAAAATCTGAATACTCCATCCCTAGGAAAGGTACTCAGGGGTCGGGTGTGTTACAAATTGGTATCAGATCCAGGTTACAACACTTGGCCTGCTTGGGCTCATGGGAGAGTCACTTAAAAACCATATTTAA
Source organism: Picea engelmannii (assembly GCA_009831015.1). Classification (NCBI taxonomy): domain Eukaryota; kingdom Viridiplantae; phylum Streptophyta; class Pinopsida; order Pinales; family Pinaceae; genus Picea; species Picea engelmannii. The sequence continues at coordinate 407,878 of ML783557.1, read as the reverse complement.
AGGAATTTTATGGGTGACACCCTATAATACTTCTTTCCTAAAATGTCTGGTTAAAATTTTACTGAAGAAAAGAATGAAACTTTCAATTATGTGTATTTAAGAAATATGAACTGTGTGTTGTTCATGAACTAATAGACCATTGACTAACAGTAAGTGTTTTATCAACACTCAATCAGTCAGTAAATCATGGGAAAACTACAATTATAAAGGATGGTGACGTGCCATGAAGTGGGGGACGACTCCCACAATAGAGACGAAGAATCTGACGAAAGGAGAGCGGTGGAAACCCCTCTGGATCTGGTTGAAACTGTAAGGATCCTCATGGCCGAATTACATAGTTGCAAGGCCGATAACGAGAGATTGATAAAGGAGAAAGATAAACAAATGGAAATTAATGCAGTCTTGCTACATAGCTTATCTGATATATAGAGGCAGCTGCAGCATGGACCTACAACTAGTCATGTGGACCAATGACATACAAAGAGAAGTCAAAGTCCACTTGAGATACAAAAACGTGGTCCCATAAGTGGACACACTAGGAGGAGTACCTCGAGGAAGGTCCAACCTGGAGGCAGGAGACACTCATCGTGAGAGTCCTATGGAGAGGAAACTGGCAACTCTGAGGGATCTTCTAGTAGCAAAAATAGCTCACATTCTCAAAGGAAATGAAATAAGTGAAAGCATTCCAAAAGTCACGATCTTGAAGATTTCAAGAAAGCCAAACCACCCTCTTTCGATGGAAAGATTAAGAAAGGGGAAGAGGAAGAAGCTTGGCTGCTTGGTTTAAATAAGTACTTCAGAGTCCATGACTACTTTGAAAACTTAAAGGCTCGAATAACCATCTTCAACCTGAATGGAAAGGCTTCCATTTGGTGGGAAGACCTTAGGAATGTGAAAGGAATCCATGAGAAGGACTTGTCATGGAAACAGTTTGAGAAACACTTCAAGAATAAGTATCTGTCAGAGAAATACTTTGATGGGAATACTAAGGAGTTCTATGAGCTCAGGCCGGGACAACTCACCATAGAGGAATATGTCAATAAATTCCTTGAGATGCTGAGGTATGTAACCTACATAAAGGATGAAAAGGTAAAAAGTGTAGTGATTTCTTAGTGGGTTACCTCAGTCCTACCAGGACATGATTGAGTTTGACGAGCCAAAGACCTGAGAAGATACTATCTAGAAGGAAAGGCATTGCTATGAATAGTTCAGGAGTCAAACAAAACCTCGCGAGGACTGGAAAAAGAAGAGTAGTCCAGGATTCAATAAGAAGGGGTTTAAATCCTCAAGATTTAATAACTATGGGAAGGATTCTAGGATGAGACTTCCTAATAGAAGTGTGTATCAAAAAAATTTCCCCTCCCAGAGTGGAAATAAACCTTTTGGAGCAACCCCAGGAAAGATTGATAACCCAAAGAAAGAACCCTTGAAATGTTGGGGTTATAGAGAAGAAAATATATTGAGGAATTGTCCACACAGACAATAGAACAGTAGGAGAGTCTACAACATGCAAGAAGATACCACAGTCAATGATGTGTCTAGGAGCATGCCACTGATTTATGCAACATTGGATAATAAACAAGCTGACCACCAAGCTTCAGTGGTGGAGATGGAAGGTATGATCACCAACCATCCAATTTCTATTTTAATTGACCCTGGTTCTAATTTGAGCTATGTGGCCCCTCAGATTGTTGATAAGTGTAAACTACAACCAGTTAGACATGTTAAGCCATGGTTGGTACAACTAGCCACTGAAACCAAAAGAAAAGTAGCAGAGGTCATACCATCTTGCCAATTCATTATGGATGGATTGCCTACCGAAGTGTCCCTTAATATAATTCCCCTAGTATATTATGACTTTTTGGTTGGTATGGACTGGTTAGCCACTTATAAAACCAAGTTGGACTGTTACCATAAAACTTTGGAATGTGAAAATGAAGAAGGTAGAAAAATAACCCTCTAAGGGATTCAGAAGCCTGTCTCAGTGAGACAAATATCAACCCTTCAAATGAAAAACTATTGTAGAAAGGGATGTCCTCTATATGAAATACATGTGTTGGAATCTATTGAGGATGAAAAACCAAACCTATAGGACCAACCCATATTAAGAAAGTATAAAGACATGTTTCTCGAAGAGGTACCGAGTCTGTTAGCACTCTGTAAATCTATTCGGATGATAAAAAACGACCAAGGTAACTATTTCAACCAACTTTGAGACTTGAAACTAGCCTTTCGGATCTGGAGAGGGCTCTCTCAGGAGACATTGTCTCGGCGAAGGATATGGCTTTAAAGTTGTTGGCTAGATTTAACACCCTTGAAATAATGGGTTATGGTTATATTGGCGCAAGAGAGTAAGACCTTGGGCTATGGAGTCGGTTCGAGAAAATGATAGAAACAAATGACTCGGTGACTGAACTTGAGAGGATAAAGGCTGAGAGAGCAACAATCTTCAGTGTAAAATCGTTGTGTGAGGCAGGGAGAAAACAAAAAAAGCAACTCAGAGCACTGCTGAGGATGAATTTAGAGTTTAACTTAGAGGAAAACATTTTTTCTAAATGGCGCAAATCCTAGGGCACTACGCAATGAATCCCAGGTTCGAAATACGTTCCTATTTAGACAGAAATAGCTATGAATAAAGAGTACATGGAGTATGCACGCAAAGAAAAGAAACAATACATCCAACTGTTGCAATTAGAATCTTTTCATCAAAGATTCAGGACTTTTGCATTAAATTTCGATCGGACTCAAACAACATTCAATAGACACTGTCTATACTTATTTTTCCAACCAACCTGGCTTACATAAAAAAGATCAAATATATAGGCGAGGGCACTACTTGGGATTCCCTACTCTTCTAACTAATATCTCTAAAAACTAGGAAACTGTCTGTCTGTGCCAAATGACTCTTCGCATGACTCTTTTCCAAAAATAGAGAACAAATACATTTGGTTAAATCATGTCTGTTTGTAATCGGCCAAGGGGATTCGGTTATCGATCAAGTCTCATCATCAGAGAGTGATGTTTCAATTCTTTCCTTCGATCAGATATCTGAACAGACAAGTGTTTGTCAGAGTCCTGCTATCTATTATAATGACTTTGATTTCTGTCGCGCGCTCATTCGTTGGGGGAATGTGTGCGACAAGTGGCTAATGAATGTCATGGCTGTTATCAAAATGACAAAATGTGTTAGGGTGACGTCTCCTTAAAAACTAAGAATATTTAATTTCTGTTTGCGGATATAGGAACGAACTCAATTAATCTTGTTTCTTCTGTTCAGTGGTGAGAGATGCACAAGATTTCTCCTCGGTCGCTTCACATTCTTTGGAATTCTTCGCATACCTTTCTATTGACAGCCTTTGTGCTTCACATAGCTATACGATTGTATCTTGTGCCTCTCTGAGCTATATTTTGAGCCACATGACATTCCCTTCGTGGCCTTGTGTTGCTAACACTTCAACGGTCTTTGTCGCTAGCTGTTGTCTCAGCTCCTTGTTTTCCTGGTAAAGTTCAGTGATAGCTAGTTTCTTCTGCTTCAGCTGCTGAGAAGGATTTTGATCATTTATACCTGCGACATCCATCCTCCTCTTTCTACTCCCACCTTCTCATCTTGTACCTTCAATAGGTTCCAACCGAACAATGCGCATAAGTCATTTTTCAACAACAAATCTTGCGTGCGGCTATTACACATCAAAATTACTCATTAGGATGATGGCCTAATGTCGTCATTACCAATGTCACATGTGTTTCATTTCTCCTACAAGTGTCGCAAACATCATATTGTTGTCCTGTCCATGTTGTGTCTCCGGACGACATTATCAAGACCACTTACAAGACACCTCAAAATACTGGTTATGAGGAGGAGAAGTCATTTGACAAAGAGTGCAAGTATTTTTCCACATAGAAAACCACTAAAAAATCAATTTTGGAAGGTATCACTCCCCTATACACTGTCAGGGAGTGCCAACGCTCCCTGACCTCCTTTGAGGGAGTGTTCCAACACTCTGTGCCCCATTCTGAGGGAGCGCTGGCCTTTTTTGAGCAAATCTTTGGATTGTTGAGAGAAATCAGGGAAGAATCCCTTCATATCTAGAGTTGGTTTGATTCAGATCTGAGGTCAAATCTCAACCTTAGGGAAGATACACAACTAAAGGAGAATAATCCTCAACTTATCCCAAGGATCTCTTAAGTGGTTAGGCCTCTCCAAGCCTATATAAGGAGGCCTCTTCATGGTGAAAGGAGAGACATTATGAAGTATCAAACTTATGATATCATAAGGGAGATATCATTGAACCATCAACATTCTGTGTGGATTATTTGAGCAAGGGTCTGGACAAAGGGAGCTTGGTGAAGCTGCTGCACTACATCCATGGTTGTAAGCACCACTTTGTTCTCATTAATATAAATCTATGCTTGGCTTGTTTCCTTTAAATTTTGCATACATTTCATGAACTTGCCTCTAGTAGGTAGATCTGTTTTTGAGCTAATCTCAATACAATAGGAAGTTTGTTGTATCTTTGTTTGTTCTACAGGACTTATTGAGGAGCTTAATATTTGAAGCTCAACCTAGACTGTGCGAGGACAAGCACCATTAAAAAGGTACACTTTTCTTCTTCCTCTTCATACATTAACTTAATTAGATCTAAAAGGAATGTCAGTGTCCACAATAACACTTTTTGTCTTGGTCATAGGGGTATAGTATCCAAGAGAGAATCCACTTGTCCGCAAGGGGATTTCTCTGTAACAACGACTCATCTAGGATTTAGGTTTCCCCAATTTTATTATTCTTCTTTGGCCTACCCCTTCTCCAAGGTATCTGTCATTGGGGAGACATGTCTTCTAATATCCTTCCTTCCTACATAGGTCCTTCCACTCCATGTTCTGCACTGTGTGATATCATCATTTCCGCGGGTAAAAGGAAAACTCCATTTGTATCCTTGGGGATGCCTGTTGTGAGTGAGAATGAATCCCAATCACTTTGGGGATCGGGCTTGGCGATTCTGCCACTTCGCGCGCCCTTCCTTATGTTTTGGGAGGTCTCTATGGCATGACCGTTGTTTATATTGTGCACAGTGGATCCAATGAATGCCCGAGGCGGAGAATTCGATCAACCTGGGCTTGCGAGAAAATTTACAGATAGAACATGAATTTGATTTCACAAATAAAATGGGTGCGGAGCATCTATAATTTATAACAGATCAGGCGAAAGGAGGAATCGTGCCAAGGAACACTGAATTCATGGTGAATAGATGTTTTGAATTGAACTGCAGATTTTCCATAGCACATCCCCGCGTGTAAAGTACAGGCGATAAGGACTGCAGGGCATACATGATACGAACGCCGCGATTCTTCATTTTCCTAGCCTTCATAATGGGTTGATAATGGTTACTGCACTTGACAACATGTCTTCTATTAACTACTTGACTTGACCTGAGGCACGTAGAGACTCCCTTTTTAATATGACTCGACTCTCTAGGAACAAAATACCCGTACCATTTACATATGTTTCGACTCTGACATACCTTTCCGTTTCCAAGGGCCAACCGACCACTTTTTGACTTCAACCCTTCTATTATTAAGTACCTGACCTCACGTACTTTGACACACAAACCATGACTCGACTAAAATGATCCTAACCAAAGAAAAATGGTGGTTCTAACAACTGGCTCCAACGGGGATGCTATCCTCCCTGCGAGGTAGCAAAGAACAATAGACTAGGTTCCTGACCATTGGGCCTCATTTATTTTTTTAGACATATGACATGTGAAAAAAAAATATGCAACCTAAACCTATCGACATAGTTCCTAAATAGACTTAACATAAATTCAAGGCCTTCACCTCGGGCTTCAATTTTATACTGACTTATTGACTCAACACAAAACAAAACAACTATTTACAGTGGTATGTGACTCAAACAAACTTTACTTCACCAGATAGTGTTTGAGGAACCTGCATTTACAGGCCCCCAACCAACGGACTCTCCATTTAATTCTTCCAGAAAATAAGCATTGTTTCCACGCTATGCACCAATTTTGAAAGGACCCATCCAAAGATTGTCAAACTTTCCATGCTTTCCTTTATCTTCATTTCTCGCATCCCATTTCAACACTAGATCCCCCAAATGAAAGTCCTCTTTCCTAGAATGCTTGTCGATGGCTTTCTTCATCCTCTCTTGGTGGAGCTGCGATCAATTGTACACATGTTCCCTCATCTGTTGTGTGTGAATTAGCTGATTTATTCTCCTTTGCACGTCATCTGGCTTAGCCTCCTGCTCTTGCAACAACTTTATGACAGGTAGCCCCAGTGAGGTAGGGAAAATTGCATCCACGCTATATACAATCTAGAAAGGAGACATTGAGATAGACTTATCAGTGGTAACCTTGTCTGCCCACAATGCCTAAATAAGCTTTTTATGCTAGGCATTATTGTTTTCTTGTAGGAGCCTTTTGATGATCCTGGTCAAGCTTTTGTTCGAAGATTCAACCAACCCATTTCCTTGTGGGAAATACGTTGTAGAGTGTCCCAGGGTTATATTGTAATCCTGACAGAACTTCTCCATCCTTTTGGATTTGAATGCGACCGCATTATCTGTTATGATCTTGATGGGGCATTCAAATCTCGACAAGATATTCCTCTCCATAAATTAGATGATGATTGCGTCGATAGCTTGTTTCTTGGGGACTGCTTCTATCCATTTCGTGAAGTAGTCTGTGGCCGTGATTATCCATTTGTGTTGTGCTGAGGATGGAAAATTTATTTCCCCTATGAAATACAAACCCCACTACATGAAAGGTGCTTCGACTAAGATCGACTTTAGTGGCAAGGGCCGTAGCTTCCTTCTCCCGTCGAAAATATGACACTCATGGAAGCTGGACACTTCTTTGTATATGTCTGCAAAGATTGTAGGACAATAATAACCCGCTCTCAGGATTTTGTGCACGGTGGTTTTCTAGTAGTGGTGCCCTCTGCAATCACCTTTGTGAAATTCTTCTATGGCTCGCTTTGCATCCTCTTCCAACAAGCAGTTCAACAATATCCCCCCAGAATCTTTCCAGTAGAGTGAGATATCCAAGATGAAGAACCTAACCGATTTGAGCTTTAAGAATCTGGCCTTGGTCTTACTTAAACCCGGATGGGCCTGTATATTTCTCAACACCTAGATGATGTCTGCATACCATGACGAATCGATGAACTTTTGAGACACCTGCACAGTTTCTTCTTCTTGAGGAATTTCCGAGAGATCGACGATGAAGTTGATCCCCATGGCATCGCAGTCCGCTTGCATCATCAAATTTGCAAGGCCCTTCCCTTTGATCAACTTCATGGGATTTATTTCAAAATCATATTCTAGCATGGCTGCTATCGATTTGCCTCTCCTTCCCTCTGGGTCCGGCTGAGTCAAGATATCCTTGACTGAATTGCTGGGCACGTAAGCAATAACGTGGGAGTGTAATATGTACATTCTGAACTCCTTTAGGGCCTTTAGTAAGGCGTATGCTTGTTTCTCCATAATTTCGTACCTTAGTGGAGCATCCCTCAGCATTTGGATGAAATAGGCTATGGGCTTCTCGAAGTTCTACTCGTCTTTCTACAACAACACACCGACAATCATATGCTCCGAGGCGAATGAAAACAAGATGAAATATTTCGTGAAGTTTAGACTGGCTAGCATGGGAACTCTAGTCAGTGCCACCTTGATATCTTCAAATGAATTCTTGGCTTCCGAGTTCCACTTGATCTCGTTCCCCTTTTTGAGCATGCAGGTAATATGTTTTATAATCTCTGCCAGGTTCAGGATGAATCTCCTCAAGAAGTTTACTTTTCCCAGGGAGGATTTCACTTCCTTCTTACTGTGCGGAGTGATGATTTTTTGGATTCATTCAACCCTACTAGGGTCTATCTTAATTCCTTCTTTCAAGATAATGTGCCCCAACAACTTCCCTTCTTCCATCTTGAAATGTGATTTCGTATGATTTAGCGATATGATGAACTTCCTGCACTTCAAGAAAACCCTTTTCAGATGCCCGAGGTGTTGTTCGTCAGAGTCATAGTATACTGTGATGTCATCTAGATAGATCAAAATACAATTTTCCTTTTCATCATTAAATGCGATGTCCATTGCCCTCTGGAAAGTGGCTCTGACGTTCATCAGGCTGAAAGGCATCTTGGTGTACATGAACGTCCCCCATGGAGCCGTGAGAGCTGTTTTTTCTCTGTCGTCTGGGTGGACTATGATCTGATTATACCCCGAAAAATCGTACAACATGGACATCTTCTGGGACCCCACCACCTTTTGTAGGATATAGTCCATTTTAGGGAGAGGGTAGTGGTCCTTTAGGGACACTTTGTTCAATTTTCGAAAGTCCACACACAGTCTTATTTCACCGCTCTTCTTTCTTACAAGTGCCAAATTAGCTACCCATTTTGAGAATCTTAAAGAAACAATAATCTTAGATTCGAACATTTTCTTTACTTCCTTTTCGATCAGTGACAGTAGCAGGGGATTTATCCATATCAACTTCTGTTTGAAAGGCTTCTGGTCATCTTTGAGAGGGATGACATGCTAAATTACTTTAGTGTCATACACCTTCAAGTCGTCATAGCTCCACGTGAAAACATCAGGGAAATCCTTCATGAGCTTGATGTAGTCTTGTTTGACCTCTGGATTGAGTGTTTTCAACAATTTGATTATTTTCGGGTTCTCCTCAGTCCCAATTTTGCAGTCCTCGACATCCTCATCGTTTGCAATGATTTTGGGATTTCTAGCTACGCCATTTTCGTCAAACAAATTTTCCAACAGAACTAGCCCCTTTTGGATGATGTTGTTCTTCAATTGTACCATGTCCCTTCCCGCTATATGGTTATAGAAAGGGTATCCATTATTGTGTGCATCCATGCTCTCTTATTCTTTGCAATAACAATCGTCATCAATGTTTATTTTAGTGAACTTGTCGCTCATTTGAAGAAATATCTCTACCTACTTGTCGTCCTCAAACACCTGCCAATGTTTGATATTATCAGGCACTGCCGACCTGTGTTTGACTTCGATCTCATATTTTCTGTTTGGGAAGATGGGGATTTTAAAAATTGATGCTGAGGTGTCCAATGCATCGACAATCTAATTTTTCTCCCTTGGGATAGCAGATAGATCGTACTTTGAAAATTCTTTGAGGAGGTTCAATGCCAAATTTTGTATGCACTCAGCTTGGGGTATTTGGATTGATATATGCCTTTCACCTAGTTTATAATCAACTCAGAGTCTTTGCGCACTGCTATTCTTTTCGCACCTAGTTATTTCAAAACCTTCAAACCCAAGATCAGTGCCTCATACTTGGTCATGTTGTTTATACATTCAAACATGAGCTTGTATGAACATAACTTTGAGTGCACCTCGGGGGGGGGGCTTATCCATACGTCGACACCTGGACCTTCCTTATTGATAGCTCCATCAAAAATCATGTTCCATATCTCTTTTTCCACGTAGTTCTTTGGGTCAACGCACTCTGCTACTTGCCACACGGTTTCCTCATCAGCTATTATGATGGATGTCGGCTCCTCCTCTTCAAAGCTCAAGTCATTGTAGAATATAGAGGAACCAAATTCAATGTCGACGAAGTATATATGATGGTTATTTGGCTGTGTCTTGCTGCTTACCATGTATTTCAAAAAGACTTCTCTGTACAACCGTCTTTCCTGGCCAAAGATAGGAATGGTGGTGTATGACATGTCCATTTGCAGGGTCCCCTTTAACTTCGTAGCCCACAACCTAGATAGCAACATGCCAAACTTAGGGGGTATGTCCACCACGACCACGTCCATCACCATGTTCTTCAAAGGAATTTGGGCCAATGACACGACCAAGTCCTTGATGAGACCCAAGAACTTGAATTTCCTCAAGTCAAAAGAGAAAAGGTCCTTATAAGGTCTAGTGACGTCCAAACCCAATTCGTCCATGATCACCTTTGGCATGAGGTTGTGCGACATGCCCAAATCCAACATGGCATTATGAAGATTCATATCATGAACCTTTAGACTGACATAGAACAAAGAGACGTCCTCAATATCACTTGTCTCCTCCACGTGCGGACCAAACATAATAGCAGGGTGATCATCTTGGACGTTCAAAGTGTCGGGAGTTTGACCCATTTTAAGCATTTTGATAATTTTCTCCCGGAATTCACCCTTTCTGATAATTTTGTTAAAAGGGACATAGATTTTGATCTTGGACATTTCATGCTCAAAGTTAAAAGGAGGACATGCCTTCTCTACCTCTTTTCCACTCGCTTCTCGACTTGATTCCGACGTTTTCTTCGGGGCCTCCTCTTTTGACTTTGCTTTTTCAGTCGTATCCTTGGTAGTGTTGTTCGACCTTGGTTAGCTTGTGGAAGGGGTGTCTACTGGAGGTTTTATTATGGGGTTTGTCTGTTGAGCTTCGGTGTGCACCTCCTTGTTCCCGAGGTTATACTTCTTCTGAAATTTCATGATGTCGTTCTAGTAACCCTTTCTGAACTCTTCCATTTCTCGGGACAACGCAGCATCCGTTTCCCCAAAACATGCATCATCCATCTCCAGCATAAAATTGTCATTTTTTCTCATGTACCGATCATGTTCTCTCTTTTTCAAAAACACGAGTGGGTTCTTGTCATCGCAACAATGCATTTGGTCTTCTAACATTTGATCGAAGTCTTCATCTGCGTATTAGTTTTGGAATGGAGGCCTTGTCTGCTGGTCGCCTTGATCTCTCTACTCCCTCTGTTCCCTCTGTATGATTTGAGGAACTTGACCCCTCCCGAGGTTCTGATTTCTATGCTGGGGATCGTTCTAGTCTCGGACACTAGGTTTGTTTCCCATGGACATTCTCTCCATCAGTTTCTCCATCGTATTCATCATCAAGTCGAACTTGTCATCCAAGGACCGAGATGTCGATGGCTGTGCATCTACCTGGGGTCTCTTATCGCCTCTGTTGAATCTTTGTTTGATCTTCCCCGACGCCATCATATTTACCTCAAATTTGATTGTGTCTCTCATCATCGCGTCTAGATTTGTTGATCTTCTTTCTCTTAGAAGTAGGGACAAATTGTTGTCGAAAGAGTCTGCGTATCGCAGTCGCACGACCCCAGTGGGTGGCTGAACCTCTACAAGGATTGAGTTGTAAAATCTCATGAAACGAGTTGAGAATTCTTGCACCAACGCCCTCTTCATATTATTATACCATGTCAACAACTGTAAGGTGTTCTTATTCTCTCCCCATATGGTAATGAAGGCTACTTCGAATGCAACGAAGTCTCGAATACTTGCTGGTCGTAAGGATTTGAGCCACTTCCTCACCTCCCCCGCAAAACTTTGTGTGAACAACCTCATTTTCACGTCTACATAGTCTACCTCTTCTAGATTGATGATATCATTGAACTAATCCATATGTTTTTGTGCTGAAACATTCCCTTCAACATCGTAGAGCTTAATCCTCTAGCTCTAATTATGGGGAAAATCATGCAGTTGGGCAGGAAGAATGAGGGGGGTGAATCTGGCGGCCATGACTCTAGGAGGGTTAGGGATTTGGAGGATATTATTAGGTATCAGAGTTTGAAATCTCTTTTGTCAAAAACTATTTCGTCCAAACTAGTTTTCGACTTCAACTTAAACAGGGTTTTCTCAAACAGTGCGTCAAACTCAAGGTCTTCGATGCTTTGTGCATCATCTTTGGGTAAGGACAGACTTCAATCGAGTTAATAGAATGGGTCTGGAGATTTCTCCTAGTCCTACGTAGAAGTTTCTCGGGATTGCACACAGGCTCCACAGGGTTTGGATTAGGATTTGCTCTGGTATAGATCGTTTTCGGAGCCAGGATTCTTGAATCACGCTACTTGGTGCTATTGGTATTTTTTACTGGAGTAGCTAGGGCAAAGGTTTCAGCTGGTACAAATGTTTGTCCCTCTATTACCCTCAGGGTTCAAACTACAACGTTAGTCATTCTCCCAGGGAAAAACTATTCAATTTCGTTCCCCGACAACGATGCCAGAATGTTAGCACTCTGTAAATCTGTTCGGTTGATAAACATACGTCGTAGGTAACTATTTCAACCAACTTTGAGACCCAAAACTAGCCTTTCAGATCTGGAGAGGGCTCTCTCGGGAGACACTGTCTCAGCGCAGGATATGGATTTAAAGCTGTTGGCTAGATTTAACACCCTTGAAATAATGGGTTCTGGTTATATTGGCGCAAGAGAGTAAGACCTTGGGCTATGGAGTCGGTCCGAGAAAATGATAGAAACGAATCACTCAGTGACTGAACTTGAGAGGATAAAGGCTAAGCAAGCAACAATCTTTAGTTTAAAATCGTTGTGTGAGGCAGGGAGAAAACACAGAAAGAAACTCGGAGCGTCGCCGAGGATTAATTCAGAGTTTAACTTAGAGGAAAACGTTTTATCTAAATGGAACGAATCCCAGGGCACTGCGCAGTGAATCCCAGGTTCAAAATAAATTCCTATTTAGACAAAAATAGATATGAATAAAGAGTACAGGAAGTACGTACGCAAAGAAAGGAAACAATACATCCAACTGCTGTAATTAGAATATTTTCATCAAAGATTTAGGACTTTTGCATTAAATTTCGATCGGACTCAAACTACATTCAATAGACATGGTCTATACTAATTTTTCCAACCAACTTGGATTACATCGAAAAGATCAAATATATAGGCGAGGGCACTGCTTGGGCTACCCTACTCTTCTAACTAATATCTCTAAAAACTAGGAAACTGACTATCTGGGCCAAATGACTCTTCGCATGATGCTTTTCCAAAAATAGACAAAAAATACATCTGGCTACATCATGACTGTTTGTAATCTACCATGAGGATTCAGTTATCGATAAGGTCTCGTCATGAGAGAGTGATGTGTCAATGTTTTCCTTCGATCAGATATCTAAACGAACAAGTGTTTGTCAGAGTCCTGTTATCTACTGTAACGACTTTGATTTCTGCTTCATGCTCATTCGCTGGGGGAATGTGCACGGCAAGTGGCTATTGACTGTCATGGTCATTATCAAAATGAAAAAATGTCTTAGGGTGATGTCTCCTTCAAAACTGTCAAGATTTTCTTTCTATTTGCGGATACAGGAACAAACTCAGTTAATCTTGTTTCTTATGTTAGCTGGCGAGATCTGCATGAGCTTTCTCCTCGACCGCTTCACATTCTCTGGAATGCTTCGCATACCTTTCTCCTAATAGATTATGTGTATCGTGCAATTGTACAATTATATCATGAACCTCTCTGAGCTATATTTTGAGCCACATCACGTTCCCTTTGCGGCCTTGCGCTGCTGACACTTCAATGGTCTTTGTCGCTAGTTGTTGTCTCAGCTCCCTGTTTTCATAGTAAAGTTCGATGATAGCTATTTTCGCCTGATTCAACCACTGAGATGGATCTTGATCATTTGTACCCACAAAATCCATCCTCCTCCTTTTTCTTTCACTTTATTGGCTTTTACCTTCAATAGGTTCCAACCGAACAATGCACATAAGTAATTTTTCAGCAACCAATCTTGCGCTCGACTGGTCTGGGATTCAGGTTTCCCCAACTTCCTTATTCTTATTTGGCCTACCCCTTATCCAAGTTATCTATTGTTGGGGAGACAAGGCTTCTAATATCCATCCTTCCTACACAAGTCCTTCCACTCCAGGTTCTGTGCAGTGTGATATTATCATTTCCGCGGGTAAAGCACTGAGGCATTTAACGCCAAAGTGTCAAATTCCTCTACAACAAGTATGTTAAAAAGGTATTGAGACCGTCATTGGTTTAGTAGGAGGATTTTATGTAAGAGGGAAAACTAAATCTGAATACCCCATCCCTAGGAAAGGTACTTAGGGGTCATGTGTGTTACAACAAGACACCCCTGAGCTAAGGCTATGAGTCCACAAGGAGGTCTATCCCTCTTGCCTTTCTATTGTCCACATTTATCCCCCCAAAACCCATGTTCTACTCCAACAAGAATTCCAATCTGCCAACCGTCTTCTCCTTAACCTGCACAACCTAAGGAATGGGATCCCCCTTCTTTGCCATGCACTCCCTCAAGCCTTCCCATTTCCTTCCAGGGATCCAATGCATGGTTGTATAGGAAATGTCACAATTAGGGAATCCATGAACTCTCAACTTCTTCAAGAATGTTCACAACAACCTTCTCAAGGCTCTTGAGCCATTTCCTCAACAAGAAATATCAAATATAGGCATACAACTTTTCTCCTTGCACAAAAATCAACTTTCTCATGGTTTCTCTCAACCACAACATGGCTAGTTCTCTTTTATAGCATCCAACTCTCCTCTTTCTTCCCAAAATAAGCATGAAAAAACCATCCCAAAAAGAAAGTCGGATTTCCTTTTCTTCTCATGCAAGCTTGACTCTCACATTTCCCAAAAAGTGTTTGTATCAAGCCATGTTGCCATTGTCATAAATAAGTGAGAAGACTTTTCCCACCTATCACTCTTACATCAATTTAATAACTCTTTTTATAATTTTAAGGGGATAAACACTATAATGAAATGGCTTGTATTAATAGAAATGGGTAACCCCTTGGACCCCTCTTTATCTCCCTCTCTCGTGGAATCATAATCGCCCATTGTTATAGTCCCTCTTGTATTGCAACCAACCACAAAGAATACATATCTCGTCTCTCAGCCATATCAATCCGTATGGGCTATCCCGCCCAAAACATATCGATTCACTAGCCTAAATTGCATTTACACAATCACATTATAATTTGTGGGGATAAAAAATTGGGATGTTACATTAAAGATAAATATCCAAAGAACTAGGTGTTTTGCAATGAAGGAAGGTGTAAAGGGGATCCAAATTAATCATGAAAACCAATACATAATGCTTAATGAGACTCTATTCATCCTTCTATGTGGATGGTCATTTTTGCCATCTAGATCTATTCTATATGCATTTTAATGTAAATTCAACTTTCAAATCATCTTAATAGACATGAGGTTTTTAATACTACCCCCATAAAGAATAAGAAAACAAATAACACAACTTATCTCCAATTTTTCACTTGGTCTTAAAGATATCCTTTTTGTTTCTTTTTTTCTTAAGCTCCTCTTTAATTTTTCTCTTTATCTTCAACAAAACTCTCTAAAACATGTGATTCTCTCCATGCTTTTATTTTACTTCATCTATATCTTCTCCAACTACATACCCATCAATTATTTCAACTCCTTAAGCTATATGGGTTGTCCTTTCTTGCCATTGGTTGGCATTTAATTTCTTTGAAGACCCACATGACTAGTGCCCTTGTGCTCCATACTTGAAGCAAGTTCCACTCAATTTTCCTTATCTTCCTTTAAGATTCCCTCGAAATAAAGTAAAATGTAAAAAACAAAAAGCAACTTCAGAAAAAGTAAAAACCTAAAAGCAAGTTAGAAAAATAAAGTAAAACGTAAAAAACAAAAAACAAAGAAAAAAAAATAAAGATGAAATATCGAGAAGAGATGAATTCAATGACCGATTGGTTATATTAGTTCATTTTTCCCTGCATCATTCCACAGTCCCACAGTATTGTTCATGATTTTTGTTATATCGATTGGTCTCCCCCGTGCATTGTTGATGCGATTGTAGACTGGACATGGGTGTTACAAGCGAAAAGAGAAAAGAAAATGAAGCAGCCGAGGTAAATGTCCCACAGTTTGTTCATGATTTTTGTAGACTGAACATGGGTATTACAAGCAAAAACATAAAAGAAAGTGAAGCAACCCAGGTAAATGTGAAGGGCGCCCATGAAGGAACTCTTCAACAAACAAAGGATTTTCGTGTGACTGTTCGTGTGATATGTGCGATATGGATTTTAGATATGTGGATATGGGTTGTTGTCATGGTGGTAATCTTTATTTTCACCCAAGATCCGAGCTGATATTGGTTCTTTACTGAGATCGCAGGACCCTTGATTTGGTAATTGTCGAAACCGACCTTGCTTAGTATTTTTTAGATCTGGCTGTAATGACTCCGTTTTTTTCTCTTGCACAGAGAACACGACATTCTCTAAGTAGTCCTTTACTGTTAAGAACAATTAGATGCTAATGTCTAGGCTTTGATCCTTGCTACTTTGTTGTCACGCTGGTAATCTTTATTTTCACCCAGGATCCGAGTACATATTGGTTCTTTACTGAGATCACAGGACCCTTGATTTGGTAATAGTCGAAACCGACCTTGCTTAATCTTTTTTAGATCTGGCTGTAATGACTATTTTTTAACTGTAATTAATATTTCTGTTTTCATGCATTTCACTTGCACAGAGAACACAACATTCTCTAAGTAGTCCTTTACTGTTGATAACAATTCGATGCTAATGTATAGGCTTTGATACTTGATTTAGCATGCCATACCACTAGCAATAGAGAATCCAACATTGTTTTTATTATGGAAAACACTCCATCCACCGATTTGTCCAAAATAAAATTTATTGCACCTCAAATACTCCAACAACTAAAACAAAGTAAACAAGGTCCACTTCCCCATATTGATAGAATCGTGAAGCAAGAGTAATTAAGAGAGAAACTCCCTTTTTCCTAGAGAATCCATCAACCTTATCACTTGGGAAATGATATTCTCCAATATTGAGATTAAGAGCCACATAAACATCATTAAAAGGTAATAATGCCAAGATAAAGGATCTATGTAGAAGCGACTGTTGTCCTTGCTGTCCTCCACTTAGGTACATAAAATGCTTCCACACACTTCCAAATAAAGCTCTACCCTAAAGTTCGTCTAAATGGTCACAACCTTATGGAGGTTCCATTTTTTCCATAAGGTATACATTTTTTATGCAAAGTTTTTGTTCACATTCAAAGTCTCTTTCTGTATCTGGTCAGATTATGCAATTATTTAAAGGATCTTTGATTTGTAGTTCACAATCTCTTTTCATAGCAGATCTCTGTAATCATCCTCAATTTTTTCAAACTTTCTAATCACTTAATTTTGGAACATCTTCTCTAGATTTGATTTTTTTGTCTTGTGATCTCTCAAATTTAGTTTTAAAAAACAATAATCAATGTTTTTTTTTCCAATCAATATAGAATTCTTTGATTTCTCAATATCAACACTATACTATCGCCTTTCTTAGTATCACCATTCACCTCTAAGATGGATATAAAATTTCTAAGCTTTTCCAAATTAGAAGGATGTATCAATACTATTTTTACTTTGTCCATCTCTCACATCTTCTCATGCTACTCTAACTATTTTGAATATTTGATCTCGGCTTTGACAGAAGCAAGATTCTCCCTTGTAAACATACATTCTATTTCATATGCTAAACCTATCAAAGTAGTCCTTTAGTATCAACCTTAATCCCTGACTTCCTAGAGCAGTGCAAAGCCATATCCAATAGTTTCTGAGTGATAAGATGGAAAACACAAAAACTATACAGAGTACACTGTTGTTCTAGAGCAGTACAGAGCCATATCCGATAGTTTCTGAGTGATAAGATGGAAAACACAAAAACCAGACAGAGTACACTGTTCTACATTTTCCCATATATGTTGTTTATGGTAATACGAGGAATGCTAGTGATTTGCAGGCTTTGATATTCAAACATTACTTTTCAATTAACTGTTTTTCTTTTAAAACTGAATTTTTGAATTTTTGGTTGTTGTTATATTAGGAAAAAAACTGATTTCCTTGTTGTTGTTGTTATATTAGTATGTTAACCTTCTTATACTATCTCCACTGTTAACTTTAATACCTGCAATTTAATTGTCTTCTTTTTAAATTTGAATTTTTGGTGATTGTTATACTAGTCTTTGTATCTTCACGGAAAGTTAATAAACAAGATCCTCTCTCAACTTTAATATCTGCAATCTATTTCTAATTACACACCTATCCATGCAAATGAAGTGCATAAACATGAATATTGAATAGTAGAGAATGAGGATTAAAATCTACCCAATGTAGAGTTAATAAAATGAATTGGTCTTATTACTATAAATTGATTTAAAACAATGTATGAATACAAAGCTCCTAGGTATTGAGCTCACATGGATAATATTCATAAATTAGTATTAAATTGGATTTATAATAAATTGAATATATATTATTTTTATATTATGTATC
>ML783557.1:361616-373750 GCA_009831015.1 Picea engelmannii | reverse complement strand
TTCTTCAAATGTAGTAGGTTCTTCATCTAGAAGCTTTGTCATGTATGCTGCATAACTTGAGAATCTTTTCGGTCTTTTAGTTTTCCTGGATGTTCCTTCTAGAACCTTGATTCTTTCTGCGTCTTGTAAGGTGGCTTCAAGCCTAGCTGGTCGTTTCTTGTTCTTTGGTATATTATCTGGATCAACATTCTCACATATCTCCATAGGATGATCAGGTTGATCCTTTTTGTTATTTTCACCTTCTGTGTTTTCTTCATTTAGTTCTTCAATTTCTTCTTCTTCTATAGTTTCTTCAATAGATTTTTTGAAGGCCATTATTTCATTGAATGTTACGTCTCTGATCACTTCTATCTTGTGTTGATCTAGAATATATATTCTGTAGGATTTGGATGAATCACTATATCCCACGAATATCCCTTTCTTTCCTAAGGGTTCTAGTTTTTTTCTTTTATTTTTGGGAATATGAGAATAAACTTGACATCCAAATATTCTTAAGTTTTCTACGTTAGGTTTCTTACTTGAGAATGCTTCTTCTGGTGTCATGTCCTTCAATATGTGATGGGGGCTTCTGTTCTGTACGTATATTTCCGTCATTGTTGCTTCTCCCCATAGAAACATGGATATATCTTGATCATTCAATAGGGCTTTTACTGTTTCTTCGATGGAACTGTTCTTTCTTTCTGCTACACCGTTTTGTTGAGGATTATGAGGAACAATTAGCTCCCTCCTAATCCCTGCTGATTTGCAGAATGCAACGAACTCCTTCATGGTGTATTCTCCTCCATTATTTTTTCTTAATGTCTTGATCTTCTTGTTTGTAAGGTTTTCTATTTCTGCCTTGAATTCTTGGAACTTGCTGAATACTTCATCTTTTGACTTCAGTAGGTATAGCCACGTCTTCCTTGAATAGTCATGTATGAATGTTACATAGTAGAGAGACCCTCCTAAAGATTTGTCTGGCATTGGATCGCAAACATCTGAGTGTATTAGATCTAGGATTTCCTTAGATCTGTTGTTACTGCTTGGGAATGGTTTCTTGATGTTCTTCCCAAGGGCACATCCCTTGCAAATTCCTTCGTGTGTAGACTTCAATTCTGGTGTCCCTTCAACCATCTTCCTGAGGAAAGGTAGTGCTTGATAATTGATATGAGCGTACCTTATGTGCCAAAGCTCATTAGGGTTGACTTCGTCATGTACTAGGGATTCTTCATTTCGTTCTAGTAGTCTATATAGATTCCCTTCACGTCTTCCAATAACTCTAGCATCTTCTATGCTAGAATATTTATGCCATGATAACACCTTTTCATCTATGAAGGCTATTCTATTTCCTTTGTCTTCTAAACATGATATTGATACAAGATTATTTTCTAAACCAGGTACACATATAACATTGCTTAAGTGAACATGATTACCTGATTCCAATTTGATGGAGGCTTGTCCAAATCCTTTGATGGGGTAGGTGCTTTTGTCTCCAAGCTCCACTTTGTATGATGTCTTTCTCTCATTTAGATCTGAGAGTCTATCTTGATCTCCCATCATGTGCCTAGAAGCTCCACTATCGATTATCCACATATCGTCTTCAATTGTCCTGGTAAGTGCTGAGTAATATAAGAAACTGATTGTTTCGCACATGTCTTCGGTTGACTGATAATTGGTCATGCCTTGATCCAAAACTTCAACTGCGTCATTTCTCTCTTCTAAGAAAGTCAATAGGTGCGCTGAGTTAGGGCACATCTGGAAATCTTCTCCTTGAGCAAGATGCTCCATCACAAGGTGCTAGATCTGAGAATTAGGGTTTCTGCAATTGCTACTGTTAGTAACCCTAGCTACAGTTCTTTGGAAGCTGCTCCTGCTAGTAACCCTAGCGACAGTTCCTCAATGAGCTCAATACCTAGCGATTATGTTTCCTTCCAACATTTTAGGCTGACTGAAGAGGGTGTGGGCCCATAACCTATTAGAATATAGAGGATTGTGCTCGTTTAACCATTGACGATACCCTCGTCACCCAACCACAGGCCAAAGCCACCCTCCGAGCACCTTGACCTTGACCGATAAGAGAATCCTGGCTGCAATCAATAGCCAAGAGAGGCTAAATGCACCAAGAAAGATAATAGAAACTAAACTGAACAGATGATCCCACCTAGAAGCTAGCGCACCACTTTCCCAGCTCTCCCAGAAACTTGCGCACCAAACTGCTGCTGCCTGCAACTGCCTGCGTAGATTTATCTCTCACTGAAACTGTTGAGGTGTGTAATAATGATACTGACACCCTGTATTTATAGTGGACTGGCCAGTCTAACTGGGCTAACTTCTCCTTCCGGGAATCAATAAATTCAATATAAATATATTTGTTCAGCCGACAACTTGTCTAGGGTTTCCTTCAATTCTTTGCTTCCTTCCGGAGGATTCTAGTCTCGTCATAGGTCACAATAGAGGTTCATACCTCCCGAAGCTACCATAATATTAACATCTAGGAGGGTTAGGGATTTGGGGTATATTATTAGGTATCGGATTTTGAAATCTCTTCTGGTCGAAAATTATTTTGTCCAAACTAGTTTCTGACTTTGACCTGAACAGGGTTTGCTCAAACAATGCATCAAAATCAATGTCGTCGATGCTTTTCGCACTGTCTTTGGGTAAGGACAAACTTCTATTCAATTAATATAACGGGTCCGACACTTGCTCCCTGCTCCTGCATAGAAGTTTCTCAGGAGCGCACACATGCTCCAGAGGGTTTCGATTAGGGTTTTCTCTAGTATAGATCGTTTTCGGAGACAGAATTCCCGAATCATGCTACTTGGTGCTACTGGTATTTTTGACTGGATTCACTAGGGTAAAGGTTTCAGCTGGTACAGATGTTTGTCCCTCTGTTACCCTCAGGGGTCAAACTACAATGTTAGTTGTTCTCCCAGGGAAAAACTATTCAATTTTGTTCCGCGACAATGACGCCGGAATGTTAGCACTCTGTAAATATGTTCGGCTGATAAACAAACGATGTAGGTAACTATTTCATCCAAATTTGAGACCTGAAACTAGCCTTTCGAATTTGGAGAGGGCTCTCTCAGGAGACAATGTATCAGTGTGGGATATGGCTTTAAAGCTGTTGGCTAGATTTAACACCCTTAAAATAATGGGTTCTAGTTATATTGGTGCAAGAGAGTAAGACCTTGGACTATGGAGTTGGTTCGAGAAAACGATAGAAAAAAATGACTCAGTAACTGAACTTGAGAGGATAAAGGCTAAGCGAGCAACAATCTCCAATGTAAAATCGTTGGGTGAGGCGGGGAGAAAACACATAAAGCAACTCGGAGCA
Organism: Picea engelmannii; assembly: GCA_009831015.1. Classification (NCBI taxonomy): domain Eukaryota; kingdom Viridiplantae; phylum Streptophyta; class Pinopsida; order Pinales; family Pinaceae; genus Picea; species Picea engelmannii. Next base: position 370,437 of record ML783557.1, on the reverse strand, counting down.
CCGCTAAGGATGAATTAAGAGTTTAACTTAGAGGAAAACGTTTTGTCTAAATGGTGTGAATCCCAGGGCACTGCGCAGTGAATCCCAGGTTCGAAATACGTTCCTATTTAGACAAAAATAGATATGAATAAAGAGTACAGGAAGTACATACGCAAAGAAAGGAAACAAAACATCGAACTGCTACAATTAGAATCTTTTCATCAAATCTTCATGACTTTTGCATTAAATTTTGATCGGACTCAAACTACATTCAATAGACACTGTCTATACTAATTTTTCCAGCCAACCTGGCTTACATAAAAAAGATAAAATATATAGGCGAGGGCGCCACTTGGGCTGCCCTACTCTTCTAACTAATATCTCTAAAAACTAGGAAACTGACTATCTGCGCCAAATGACTCTTCGCATGACACTTTCCAAAAATAGACAACAAATACATCTGGCTACATCATGATTGTATTTAATCCGCCACAGGGATTCGGTTATCGATCAGGTCTTGTCATGAGAGAGTGATGTGTCAATTCTTTCCTTCGATCAGATATCTAAACGAACAAGTGTTTGTCAGAGTCCCGTAATCTACTGCAACAACTTTGATTTCTGTCGCGCGCTCATTCGCTGGGGGAATGTGCGCGACAAATGGCTGCTAACTGTCATGGTCATTATCAAAACGAAAAAATGTCTTAGGGCGATGTCTTATTCAAAACTGTCAAGATTTTCTTTCTGTTTATAGATATAGGAACATACTCAGTTAATCTTGTTTCTTCTGTTCGCTGGTGAGAACTGTGCGGGCTTTCTCCTCGGTCGCTTCACATTCTCTAGAATGTTTCACATACCTTTCTCCTGACAACCTATGTGCTTCGTGCAGCTGTACGATTGTATCCCGCGACTCTCTGAGCTATCTTTTGAGCCACGTTACGTTCCCTTTGTGGCCTTGCGCTGCTGACACTTCAATGGTCTTTGTCGCTAACTGTTGTCTCAACTCCCTGTTTTCTTGGGAAAGTTCAGCGATAGCTAGTTTTTCCTGCTGAGATGGATATTGATCATTTGTACCTGCAACATCCACCATCCTCGTTCTTCTCCCACTTTCTCAGCTTTTACCTTCAACAGGTTCCAACCAAACATCGCACATAAGTAATTTTTTAGTAACCGATCTTGTGCGTGGCTCGTTTGGGATTCGGGTTTCCCCAGCTTCCTTATTTTTCTTTGGCCTGCCCCTTCTCTGAGGTATCTGTTGTTGGGGAGTCGGGGCTTATAATATCCTTCCTTCTTGCGCAGGTCCTTCCACTCTAGGTTCCGCGCAGTGTGATATCATCATTTCTGCAAGTAAAAGGAAAACTCCCTTTGTATCCTTGGGGATGCCTGTTGTGAGTGATAACTAATCCCAGTCACTTTGGGGCTTGGGCTTGGTTATTTTTCCACGTCGCGTGCCCTTCTTTATGTTTTGGGAGGTCGCCATGGTGTGACCGCTATTTATCTTGCGTGCAGTGGATCCGGCGAATGCCCAAGGCAGAGAATTCGATCAACCCGGGCTTGCGAGAAAATTTACAGACAGAACATGAATCTGATTTCACGAATAAAATGGTTGTGGAGCATATGGAATTTATAACAGATTGGATGGAAGGAGGAATCATGCCAAGGAACACTGAATTCATGGCGACTAGATGTTTTGAATTGAACTGCAGATTTTCCATTGCACATCCCCGCGTGTAAAGTACAGGCGATAAGGGTTGCAGGGCATACATGGTACGAACGCCATGATTATTCATTCTCCCAACCTTCATAATGGGCTGATAATGGTTACTGCACTTGCTGACGCGAATTCTATTAACTACTTGACTCGACCTAGGGCATGTAGAGACTCCCTTTTTAATATGACTCGACTCCCTGGGAACAACATACCCATACCATTTACACATGTTTCGACTCTGAGATCCCTTCCCGTTTCCAAGGGCCAACTGACCACTTGCTGACTTCGACCCTTTTGTTGTTAAGTACCTGAACTCACATACTTTGACACACAAACCATGACTCGACTAAAATGATCCCAACCAAAGAAAAATGGTGGTGCTAATAGGGTCTACCTCCTAGAAGAGACATTGAATTCTCCATAGAACTTGCACCAGGAGAAACGCTAGTGTCTAGAATGCCCTATAGGATGAGTGCACTAGAGATAGTTGATCTCAAGATACAACTAGAGGAGATGATGGACAAAGGCTACATTTGACCCATCGTGTCTCCATGGGGAGCACCCGCCTTGTTTGTGAAAAAGAAAGATGGCACACTCCGACTGTGAATAGAATATAGACAACTCAATAAGACAACCATAAAGAACAAGTATCCCTTACCAAGAATCGATGACTTGTTTGACAATTAAGGGGTGCTTCCATTTTCTGAAAGATTGACTTAAGGTATGGATACCATCAAGTCCGAATCAAGGATGAAGACATCCACAAAAAACTTCAGGACAAGATATGGTCACTATGAATTTGTGGTCATGCCATTTGGATTAACCAATGTGCCCACCACTTTTATGTGCTTGATGAATAATGTACTCCGCAAATTCCTAGACAGTTTTGTATTGGTTTTCATTGATGATATCCTAATATACTCCAAGAACAGAGAGGATCATGAAGAACATCTTAAATTAGTGCTTCAAGTACTAAGAGATCATAATCTCTACGCTAAGTTTAGCAAGTGTGACTTTTTCCAGAAGCAAGTCCATTACTTAGGCCATGTTATTTCTCAAGAAGGAGTGGAAGTAGACCCTGACAAGATCATATGTATCATGGAATGGCCTACCCGAAAGGATGTATCTGATATCAGATCCTTTATGGGCTTAGCAGGATACTATAGAAGGTTCATAAAAGGATTTTCCAAGATTGGTTGTCCAATCACTGCCCTTCATAAAAAGGGGGTTAAATTCACTTGGACATCAGAATGTGAAGAAATATTTCAAGAACTGAAATGCCTTCTAACCTATGCACCCATGCTAAAGATTGCAGACCCTGATAATGACTTCCTCGTGTGTACAAATGCCTGTAAGGAAGGACTTGGAGGGGTCCTTTTGCAAGAAGGGCACGTAATTTGCTACGGAACAAGAAAATTGAATGAGCATGAATTCAATTATGTGACCCATGATCTAGAGTTGGTTTCCATACTGCATGCTTTAAAAATGTGGAGGAATTACCTCCTCGATAGGAGATTTGTAGTTATGACAAACCATTGTGGGTTGAGGCACCTGTTTGATCAACCAAAACTCAATGCTAGACAAGCTAGATGGATGGCTCTCCTTAAGGAGTTTGATTTTGAAATCAAACACATCAAAGGAAAGAAAAACAGGGTGGTCGATGCCCTTAGTAGAAGTGTGAAAATGATTCACCTAGAAGCGGTAAGTACCTGTGAAACGAATGTCAAGGATAGAGTCAGGAATACAAAAGAAACATATGCATTTTTCAAGTCCGTGACGTCATACCTAAAGAAAGAGCCCACAGGTCTAAAGTATGAAGGCTATAAGATGCTTGATGAAGGCCTGCTGACCTACAGAAACAAATTGTATATTCCAAGTTGTGACGACTTGAATAGGTTCATAATGGACGAACTACACAAGAGACCATATACTGGTCATCCAGGTTATCAGGAAATGATCTCGCAAAGTAGGAAACAATTCTATTGGCCTGGATTGAAAAAGGACATAGCTGACTATCTAGACAAGTGTCTAGAATGCCAGCAAGTTAAGGAAAAACACTGCCACCCAATGGGGTTGTTACAACCTCTACCAGTTCCAGAATGGAAATGGGAAACCATCTCCATGGATTTCATCACCCGATTACCAAAATCGGCCAAGCATAATGATGCCATCACGATAGTGGTGGACAAATTGAGCAAGTCTGCTCACTTCGTTCCTGTCAAGTCAACTTGCAAGGAAATAGATATTGCCAACATCTTCATGAAGGAGATATTCAGATTGCATAACATGCCTAGGGATATTATATCAGACAGATACACAAAATTTACTTCAAGCTTTTGGAAATCCTTAATAGTTGGTTTTGAGACTAAATTTTTATTTAGAAAAACCTATCACCCTCAAACTGATGGACAGATAGAAAGAGTGAACCGGATATTAGAAGACATGTTAAGGATCCATGTAATGCATCAGCCTAAGAAGTGGGAAGACTACTTTCCATTGGTGGAGTTTGCCTACAACAACGGTTATCAAGAATCATTGAAGATGAGCCCTCTATGGTAGAGAGTGCAAGATTCCAATGAGTTGGGGTAATCTAGTGGATAGAATTACAATCGGACCCGACATGATGAAATAAATGGAACAACAAATGATTTGGATAAAGCAAAATATGAAAACTGCTCAGGATAGACAAAAGAGTTACATGACAGAAAGAGGACTCCCAGAGAGTTCAAGACAAGAGACCATGTATATCTCAGAGTTAGGCCCAGGAAGAGTTCCTTGAGAATGGGATCTTGTGCCAAGATGGCACCCTGGTATTGTGGACCCTTTGAAATCTTGGATAGAGTGGGACTTGTAGCCTATAGGTTAGCACTCCCTCCCACAGTGAAGGCACATAATGTTTTCCATGTTTCATTATTGAAGAAATATGTACATGATTATAATCACATAGTTGAGTGGTATGTGATCCAAGAGAAGTCGGAGGGATAATTCCTACTAGAACCTCAATGAATACTAGACTGGAACGAAACCTCACTCAGGAACATAACCATTGCACATGTCAAGGTGCAGTGGAAACACTTTGGCCTAGATGAGGCTACGTGGGAAATGGAGGATGCCATGAAACATGCATATCCATTTTTATTTACTTCTGTATATACAGAGCACATTGACAGATAGAACATCGAGGACGATGTTCCTTTAAGGGGGAGGGGATTGTAACACCCCTGTTTCCCCCATTTTGTAAATATAACTATATTTAGCCAAGAGACTATGGAAAACTCGATATGTGTGAATGTTTGATTCGATGAACCTTTGTATAAAAGGTCAATGAATGTAATTTCTATTATTAATAGAAAATGGATAAGTGTTCCATAACTATTGAAAGGGGAGTTTGCCAAGATAGACCACATATGCTATGAAAGAGATGGTGAGGGGAACCAAGAATGGTTGAGATAACCCCCACCAAACCAATACCTTGCTGGATTTAATTTCTCAGGACCATAACAATTGTCTGACCCAGGAATGAATTACCGGTCAGGTTGGTAGGTGGGAAGAGCTCCTCAAGAGTTAATGAAGGGACGGGGCAGAGCACCCATCTATAAAGCTTTCAGACCTGACCACATACTGGGAATTTGGGCCACATACAATCTTGCTGAGGAAGGCAAGAAAGGAAGGCGTGGTGGTCAGAAGAAGACCTTGGCAGGTAAAAGGAGGGGGAGGAGAGCAGCTGTAGCTCTCTGGTTTGAGAAAGAACTGAGAAACAAGCGTGTTTTGGTCATAGGAAATGGCTGGAAGGGTTATATTCCAAGCCTATAAACGAGGCTGATGAGTTACCGAGGAAGTACACATGAAGACCTCCTTGCTTGGTATAGAGAAGAGTTGTTGCCAAGATCCTGTGGGAGGAGGAGAATAACCTCCGTCCCTAACTATTGTTGAACCGAAAGGAAGGGTTCTCTCTCAGAGCATCATGTTCTTTCTCGAGGGTGGCCAGTGGTAAATCCGTCAGGAGTGACTGAGCCTCTGGTTGGGTGGAAACATACACCCATTTCAACAGTCACATCACATCTTCTGGTTTTGATAAGGGTTTTCATACTTTTTTCATTGAAATGGAATATTGGATGAACGCACGTATTTATACATCTAAGAATGGTCTCTGTATTGAATGATCAAGCTATGTGTATGCATTTGTCTTCTTGTGAACTTATGCTTCTGATTGATCAAGCTATGTGTATGCATTTATCTTCTTGTGAACTTATGCTTCTGATTGATCAATCTATGTGTATGCATTTATCTTCTTGTGAACTTATGCTTTTGATTGATTGTCTATATGCCCCAACTTAGCCCTCGAGGTATTGTGGGACGTAAACCTGTAGGAGCGCCAAGATAGAAAGTATTGCATCAATCTGGCCCTATCAGTATGAAGATGCTACTGTCTTCAGATTCCTTGCTATGGGACCAGGATCTCATGCCTATGTCCTTAACAAATTCACGATGAAGGAATTTGTGTTTAACTCGTGAGAGTTAGAAGGACCCATGTGACCAAGATCTGGGAACCCTATGCTAAACCTAAGGGAGTTAAGTCCTTTTGGCTTCGGAGCTTCGGGAGTTTGGGACTTCGGAGTATTGTCGGCCTTAATAGTCACAAATTGGTTGAAGGCGACCGAGAATTATAGTTACCTGTAAGGTTAACCGGTGTTGGGCGACTTCCCTACTGGTTAGAAGAACCTATCTTACCGACTAAACCGGGATCCAACTCTCCATCTCAAAGTAGCGCAAGACGTCGATCAAGAATGTTCGGGGGTTCCCTCAGCCGTTGGATCTACACCGAGATGACCTCGGTGAAGTTCCACTTCGGGAGAATGGAGATGCTATAGCCTCCAACTCCACGAACGCCGAAGTTACGAAGTAAGGAGAGCCATAGATCTGGGAAGATCATAGGAGCCCTGCATAATCGTCTGATCACTAAGAAGGAGGGACCCACGTACAGTACTTCGGAGAAGTCCCTCTTCGAGAGAATGGAGTGGCAGTAAAGCCAAAACCCCCGAAGGTCGGAGCCATTGGATCTACGACAAGGTCAGCCTGATGTTGACCACTTTGGGAGAAACAAGAGGAGACTCACCTTAAGATCCTCAAAGGCCTAGATTACGATGTAACAAAGGCTGTGGATCTAGGGGTTACGTGGAGGCACCGTAACAATAGGATCGAGGGATCGAGAAGGTGAATGATCGGGCGAAGCAATATGCCAATGAAACCTAGGGTGATGTGGACCCACTTGGATACAACACATGCCACCCTAGTTATGGGCCATGTGTCCTCTCTATCTTGTCACATGTCCCCTCCAATAACTAACCGTTCTACCGATATGGAGGGAGGTGTATTAAGGACCCATCGATAATTTTCGTCGCATCTAGTACGTCGCTCCACGAGAGTGGACCCCTTCGGGAGTCCGAGAATTTGGGCGTTTGGGACATAACATCACATGCAACGTGAAAGGCCCAAAGGATGGAGCCACATGGAGGTATTTCGGGAGTCCAAGAGTTTGGGGACTCCGGGATTTGGAGGTAAAGTGCTTAGGAAAGAAAAGAGACGTTCAATGCCGAAGTGACGAAGCACCAAAGCGCCAAAGTGTCAAATTCCTCTACAACCGGTATGTTAAAAAGGGATTGAGACTATCGTTGGTTTAGTAGGAGCATTTGATGTAAGAGGGAAAACAAAATCAGAATACCCCATCCCTAGGAAAGGTACTTAGGGGTTGGGTGTGTTACAACAAGCCACCCCCAAGATGAGGCTATGAGTCCACAAGGAGGTCTATCCCTCTTGGCTTTCTACTCTCCACATTTATCCCCCCAAAACCCATGCTCTACTCCAACAACAATTCCAATCCGCCAACCGTCTTCCCCTCAACCTGCACAACCTAAGGAATGGGATCCCCCTTCTTTGCCATGCACTCTCTCAAGCCTTCCCATTTCCTTCCAGGGATCCAATGCATGGTTGGATAGGAAATGTCACAATTAGGGAATCCATGAACTCTCAAATTCTTCAAGAGTGTTCACAACAACCTTCTCAAGGCTCTTGAGCCATTTCCTTAACAAGAAATATCAAATATAGGCATACAACTTTGCTCCTTGCACAAAAATCAACTTTCTCATGGTTTCTCTCAACCACAACATGGTTAGTTCTCTTTTCTAGCACCCCAAAACCCATGCTCTACTCCAACAACAATTCCAATCCGCCAATCGTGTTCCCCTCAACCTGCACAACCTAAGGAATGGGATCCCCCTTCTTTGCCACACACTCTCTCAAGCCTTCCCATTTCCTTCCAGGGATCCAATGCATGGTTGGATAGGAAATGTCACAATTAGGGAATCAATGAACTCTCAACTTCTTCAAGAGTGTTTACAACAACCTTCTCAAGGCTCTTGAGCCATTTCCTCAACAAGAAATATCAAATATAGGCATACAAATTTGCTCCTTGCACAAAGATCAACTTTCTCATGGTTTCTCTCAACCACAACATGGCTAGTTCTCTTTTCTAGCACCCAACTCTCCTCTTGCTTCCCAAAATAAGCATGAAAATACCATCCCAAAAAGAAAGTCGGATTTCCTTTTCTTCTCATGCAAGCTTGACTCTCACATTTCCCAAAAAGTGTTTGTAGTCAACCCATGCTGCCATTGTCATAAATAAGTGAGAAGACTTTTCCCACCTACCACTCTTACATCAATTTAATAACTCTTTTTATAATTCTAAGGGGATAAACACTATATTGAAATGGCTTGGATTAATAGAAATGGGTAACCCCTTGGACCCCTCTTTATCTCCCTCTCTTGTGGAATCATAACCCCCCATTGTTATAATCCCTCTTGTATTGTAACCAACCACAAAAAATACACATCTTGTCTCTCATCCATATCAATCCGTATGGGCTATCCGGCCCAAAACATATAGATTCACTAGCCTAAATTGAATTTACACATTCACATTATAATTTGTGGGGATACAAAATTGGGATGTTACATTAAGGATAAAAATCCAAAGAACTAGGTATTTTCCAATGAAGGAAGGTGTAAAGGGGATCCAAATTAATCATGAAAACCAATACATAATGCTTAATGAGACCCTATTCATCCTTCTATGTG
>ML783557.1:275954-330056 GCA_009831015.1 Picea engelmannii | reverse complement strand
TGTACAAGTTCGGTCTCCTGAATAAACCAGAATTGAACAAGGTCTACCATTCTCTCTATAACTTCCTTTTGGGGAGGATTCAAGGAGTGAAACTTGGAGGAGTTTCAGAGAATACATTGAGTAATATTATCTACAGGATCAGATTACTCCAAGAATTGAAGAATTGCAGAAATTGAAGAAGTCCCAGGAAGCATTATCAGGTTCTATGTGATGATTGGTTGATGGTGATGATTTAATGTAAAGTTTTATTATCTCTAATATATTATTGGGTGGAAGAAAGGGGCAAGGATGGAGAGTTCAAAGTTCAACTCTCTCTTGATATTGGAGGATTGTATATTCCTCTTGGAGGTTTATCCCTCCCTTTACATTTGGAAGCTGTAGCTACCTTTGGAAGTCATTACTTCCCTTGAACAATAACTATTGATTATTTATCATATATTGTGCATGGTGTATTGGTGTAACTCTTATACTATTGTTCATTGCTCATTGGATATAATTTAATGGTTTAAGTATAAGTTGAAAAAGGTTTTAAATTGTACTTGATACTGATTCACTCCCCTCTCAGTATCAACATCATATCCTAGTTAGGCATAGGCTCTAATTTCAACTAGGCTTAGCAATTTTTTTAAGGGAAAAAATATAATTAATAAACTTTACTCATACATAATTATTTTAAGGATAACCATGTCAAAATAAGATATTGTTTTCTAGGCACCAAGGTTCATTGAATCACCCGTGTTTAAAAATCGTGACATGCACTTCAAGATGCACTACATGCTCCAAGGGTTCCACTCGCCCTTATTCATGTTTCATTTATGCGACGTTCCCTTCAAGATGCACTACTTTCTCCAAGGGTGCCACTCGCCTTTTGAATGATTTTGGTAGTTGTCCAACCCTTGGAGTCAATACTCCATCAAGAAACCTTGTGGGAGACTAAAGGCCTGTAAGGAATAAGGACCCTGCCTTATTGCATGCCTTTTAGAATCTTCGTGAGCGACTGTCTCAGTCTTCCCTCATGGCATCATGGATCTCTCGAACTAGGTAATCATTAACCTACAGTTCGAGCCACGATGAAAGTGCTAGTAGGATGTGGAAGGGATGCTGCCACAACTCTCCCTCAATATCTCTGGTTTCTTTGCATGACCCATTTACTCCTAATGTAATGTTCCGAAGCCAATATTTTTCGCTTGGAACACCAATTGACCACAAATTTACTTTTTTGTATGTGTGTGTTTGTAGGTTGGCCTCTTAAGTTTTAGCCTTAGGGTTTATTTTCAGTTATTAAGCATAGATATGGAGATATACTTAATGGAAATGCAAGATCTAACCAGTACACAAGATATGGAATCAAATAGCATAGATCTGACCTTTATTATTATGAAAAGCAAGAACCTGATACAAAGAGAATGTAGATTTGGAATAACATCAGATGGATCCAATAGATAATATATGAGCTGCTACAAAATGCTCCTGATAAGAGATGCAAGCCTCCAAAGGCTGGATATACAATGAAGATCAACACAAGAAGAACCAGGGTCAATGTCCAAACCCCCCTGGCTGATGGTACGCCCTGCTGCAGAGCTAAGAAGACCAATATTTCGACCCAACTGAAGGAGATCTCCAAATAGCACCAAACTCCACAGAAAGATAGATCGGGGCAAGTAGAAGCCCAATAGAGGTACTAATAGTTTCTTCTCCTAAACCTCTAGTATTTCCTCCAGTATTAGTACCAACTGTCCCTCTTAATCTAAGGGTAGCAGTACCTCAAGTGGTGTGATGTGTTGACCAATGGCCCTCTTCAAGAATGATACATGGAAGACGCTGTGAATTTTGCTGCCATGTGGAAGCTCAAGCTCATAAGACACGATCCCTACCTTCCTGTTGATCTTGTAGGGTCCGAAAAACTGGGGTTGGATATTTTCTACTCCGCTTCTTTTGATAGAAGCCTACATGTACGGTTGGAGCCTTAAGTAGACCAAGTCACAAACCTCAAATGTGAGATCTACCCTGTGCTTGTTCGCCTAGACCTTCTACTAATTTTGTGCCCGTTGAAGGTGATCCTTCAATTCCCTGAGTATGTCTTGGCTCTGCTATACTCAATCCTGTACCATCGGAGCTCTGCTATCACCAAAGGAAATCTCTACAAAAGAAAGAGGGTCGTAACTGTACAAAGCCATGAATGGAATTATACCAATGGACATGTGATAAGTGGTGTTGTAAAAATATTCCCGCAAGTGTATCCACCTAACCCATGCCTTCTACTGCCCTGCTACATAATTTCTGAGGTATCCTTCCGCCCACTTGTTGACTATTTCGGTCTGCCCATTAGTCTAAGGGTGGTAGATGGTGCTAGGGGTCAAATCCATACCAACCAACCTGAATAGCTCCTACAAGAAAGTGCTCATAAATCGACTATCCCTGTCATTAACAATGGTCTTGGGCAATCTATGCAGCCTGAAGACCTCCCCAAAGAACATATCTGCAACCTGTGTTGCGTTGAAGTGTGTGGTGATGGAGAAGAAGTGTGCAAACTTAGTCAACTTGTCCACCACTATGAAAATACAGTCCTTCCCCTGTGCCCTCGACAATCTTGTGATGAAGTCCATGGAGATAATTTCCCATTTGTGTTTTGGAATTGGTAAAGGTTGTAGCAGTCCTGTGGGATGGGTATGCTCATCCTTGTTCTCCTGGAAAGTAGTGCACTCTTTGATGTGTCTTACTACATCTTCTTTGAGACCCCTCCATGAAAACCATTCTCTCACCTATCTGTATGTTTTGACAATGCCTTGGTGCCCCACCATTGGTGAGTCATGACATGCCTGTAGTATCTTGGCCTTGAAGGATGACTCAGGAACCAAGAAAATTTGTTCCTTATAGTAGATGATGTCATCTATGACTTTGAAGTTGTCATCCTGTATCTTCCCATCCATCAACTGAAAAGCAAACTAGTTCTTGGAGTATTCTACCAAGAGGTGGGCCTTCTAGTCAACTGAGATATTGGTCATGGCATAAACTGATGGCCTCCTGGATAATGCATCTACAACTATGTTGTTCTTCCCTTTGAAAAATTCAATGTCAAATTCATAGGCTTGTATCTTGCTGACCCACTTCTTCTACCTCTCATTTAAATCCTTCTGTTCCAAGAAGTACTTAAGGCTGTTGTGATCTGATTTCACCACAAATCTTGCACCTACCAAGTATTTCCTGAATTTGGCCAAGGAGTGTATGATAGCCAACATATCTTTATCGTATATGGTATAAAGAATCTCAAGGCCCCTCAATTTTCGACTCTCGTAGGCAATGGGATGCCTATTCTGCATCAATATGGCTCCAATGCCCTCTTCAGAGGAATCACACTCCAGTGTGAAGGGTTGGCCAAAATCTGGCAAGGCTAACACCGAGCATGTGCTCATTACCTTTTTCATCTTGTCGAATGTAGATTGTGCCTCTTCACTCCACCTAAAATCTCCTTTCTTAGTCAAATCAGTCAAGGGTGCACAAAGCTGTCAGAACCCCTTGACGAATCTCCTGTAATAACTGAAAATATCGAGAAATCCCCTCAATTCTATAAGAGTTTTAGGTGTGGGCCAATCAACTATCGCTTGGATATTCTCTTGACACACCTACACCCCTTTAACTCCAATGATGTGCCCTAAGTAGAGGACCTCTATCATCCCAAATTCACATTTGGACTCCTTGGCATACAAGGATTGGTCCTCCATGATAGTCAAAATCTATTCCACATGCTGAAGATGTTCCTCCCAAGTCTTGCTATAGACTAGCAAGTCATCAAAAAACACAAGAAGATGTTTCCTCAACTACTTGTTGAAGACATGATTCATGCATGACTGAAATGTGGTAGGTGCATTGGTCAATACAAATGACATCACTAAGAATTCATAGTGGATGTAATGACACATGAAGGCAGTTTTGGGGATTTCCTCCTCCCTCATTTTGATCTGATGATAACCAGAGCACAAGTCAATCTTTGTGAAGTAAACAACCCTAGGGAGCTTGTCCAATAGCTCATCAATCCTTGGAATGGGATACTTGTTTTTGATAGTCTTCTTGTTTAGTGCCCTGAAATCTATGGACATATGCATGGTTCCATCCTTCTTCTTGACCAGTACCATTGAATATGCAAAAGGACTAAAACTTGGTCTAATGCGACCCATGCATAATAGTTCCTTGATGGCCTTTTTTATCTCATCTTTGTACTTCTTTGGGTTCCAGTTGGGGGTGGTGATGACTATTTTTTCCCCCTCTTCCAGCTCTATGATATGCTCAAATCCCCTATCTGGTGGCACTCCTGGTGGAATGGGTCCAAACACCTTACTATGTTTGTCAATGATCCTTTGAATCTCTGGTGCAAAATGAATCTTCCCCTTCTTTTCCGCACGTGTTGAAATATTGAACTCAACAACATATACAATCTTCTCTCTTCTGAAAATGGCCTCCATACGCTTGGATGTAACTACCCTGGATGTATTTCTCGACATGCCTTTGAGAACTACCTTTCTCCCATTATCCTCTGTGAAATACATCTCCATAGTCTTGTAGTTGGTGGTGATATGTCCCAACGTGTTGAGCCACTGAAATCCAAAGATTATATTTGTATCTGGGAGGTCCATCACATAAAAGTCTTGCACTAAGTCATTCCTACCCAGTGTAAGCTTCATCCATGGAATGTACTTGTTACAAGGCATGATGCTTCCTCCTGCTACCTCTACCTTGAATCCCTCAAACTCAACTTTGGGTATGTGCCTTCTCTGTAGAAGTGCCGAGTCGATGAAATTGTGCGAAGCACCCCCATCAATGAGAACCGAAATCTTATGCCCCTGTAATACCCCTCTCATCCTGAACGTGTTGAACTTGGGTACCCTAATGATGGATGCCAACATAGCCTTCTCCTTTGCTGCACTGCCGTGACCTATAGCCTCCTCTTCTATAGTTTCAGTGGTGTTTGCCTCTATGTTCTAGATGTGGCCAAAATATTCATCTTCCTCATTATCAGAGGTCACCTCAATATAATGAGCCTTGCCAGGACCCATACACTGGTGGGATGGGTCCCATGGTTCTTTGCATGTGTAGCATAATTGTTTCCTCCTCATTTCTCTCCTAGTGTTCTCATCCATCCCACCTCTTCCCTTTTCAAACCCCCCAGGGTATCTTCCTCCTGGATTCATTGGAGGTCTTTGGTCTCTCCCTCCAATGTTTAGAGGTGGTCTAGGCACAAATTTAGGTTTTGTAGTTGGGCCTAGATCTCTCGTCCTCCATATAGCATCCTACAAGTTGGTAGGCTTAAAATCCTTAACCCAACCCTTTAAGGGTTCCATCAAACCCTCGATGAAAAGAATCATGAGTCTAGAGTGTGATGTGTCCTGTACCATGAATGCTAGCCTCTAAAACTCCTCAATATATACCTCCGGTTCTCATCTCTGTCTGAGTTGTGCGAGTTCCCTGAAATGTAGCTCTGGATCCCCCTGGTCAAACCTATCAATGAGCCTCTGAGTAAACTATGTGTGTGCCACTATCTGATTGTGACCAAGTGTGGTCAACCCATGGTACCACCAGTCATAAGCTTTTCCATCCAAGTACATGGTGGCAAACTTGATGGCATCCATCTCCCTCATAGGGTTAAGTTGCAAGTAAGTGTCTAGTTCTTGTACCCACACCTGTGCAGACATCTTGGATGAACCATTAAAGTATGGGATCTCCATTTTCCCAGCCCTATGCTCTAGCTCATAATTGTTCCTATGGTACAACCTGGGCTTGCTTCTGAATTTCAATCCAAAAAACCGATCCAATGTGATTTGTCTTTGAACTGGTAGGCTGAGCGAGTTGTACTCCCTGACATACTGATCAAACTGATCCTCAAACTCATCTGGGTGGTTGGGTTGTGGCTGTTCATCCATAAATGAAGGCAAGTACGACCTAGGAGTGGTCCTGTTACCTACCTATCCCTGTGATGATCCCCCTCCATGGCTTCCCTCAGAATGATGATATGGGACATATTCCTGCTGATGTCTATTCCCTCCATGAGATCCAATGGCTTCTCTATTTGCATATTTTCCAGGTCCCTTTCCCCCACGAGTCATATCCAATAGTATCTGTGAGATCAAAGTCTGATTTGCAGATACCTTTTCCAAGGTTTCCCTCAATTCTCTCTGACTTCTACGTGCTTCCTCCAGACTTTCCTATAAGTGTGTGACCAATGTACTCTTTGTTTGGAGTATGGACTTACATAGTTCCTGTGTCAAGGTTGCTAAGCCCCGTGGCTCACTGTCCTCACCTGAACCTTCCATATCGGCCTCTGCCTTACCTGTCTGTTTCCTTGTTTTGCCCATGTAAATTCCACTGAACGTTTGGATGCACTAATCCTCACAGGATGGGAGGATCAGAGCTCTGATACCACTGTAATGTTCCCAAGCCAATTTTTTTTCGCTTGGAACACCAACTGACCATTGATTTACTTGTTTGTATGTGTGTGTTTGCATGTTGGCCTCTTAAGTTTTGGCCTTAGGGTTTATTTTCAGTTATTAAGCACAGATCTAAAGATATACTCAATAGAAATACAACATCTAACTAGTACACAAGATATGGAACCAAACAACATAGATTTGAACTTTATTATTATGAAAAGAAAGAACATGATACAAAGAGAATGCATATCTGGAATAACATCATATGGCTCCAATAGATAATATATGAGTTTCTACAAAATGATCCTGATAATAGATGCAAGGCTCCAAAGGCTGGATATACAATGAAGATCAACACAAGAAGAACCAGGGTCGATGTCCAAACCCCCCTGGTTGATGGTATGTCCTGCTGCAGAGCTAAGAAGACCAATATTTCAACCCAGCTGAAGGATATCTCCAAATAGCACCAAAATCCACAGAAAGATAGATCAGGGCAAGTAGAATCCCTCTCTGAAGTCTCAAGCCCTGATGACAAGATCTGCTCCACCAAGCTGATGAATCCTCAAGTAAAACTATGCTCTCCTGAAGACTGTCAAGCTCAATATTTCAGCCATGATGAAGGATGCCTCCAAACACCCTAAAATTCTCTATAACGATAGATTGGGCCACCATAAGATACTAGGCGAAGTCTCAGGGTTAGATCTGAGGTGTAACCCCTCCAAACTGCACAGATCCGAATCACAATTGTGCCCTCCTTCTCTAAAAAATGTACCAAAGCTCTAGATAACAATATAGCAAGAGTAACCCTCTCAAAACACTCGATATCTGATGGACAAGGCCCTACAAGAAATAACGAGGTGCTAAAATGTTAATAGACCTTGCCAATAACCTCGATCGAACTCCTCTCCAAGGAATGATGCACCCCTTGCTGGAAAAACCTCAAGGGTACGACCCACTGCTCTCTTGGATAGATGATGGTACCTGTGAATACTATAGAATGGTGTGGGTGGAGTATTTCATCCCCGAGACCAAGCTTGGAACAAGGTGAGTGGAATCTTTCACCACTGAGGTGTTCTCTAGGGTTTGTATTCTCAAAACCCTTAAAACTATGTGTTGAAGAGCCTAATAGCCAAATGAAATATAATCCAAGATGAATGAGAGGTGTAACGTCCCCGACCACCCATATCAGGCCAAGATACATGAGATAACACTTTTATTCTCTCTGTGGAACATACTGTAACATACCCAACATCCAACTGATCTATGCCTCATAAATTTTTCGAACTACATGTAATTGAAAATATATACACATAGAACTCTTGCGGAATATTATATATAAAATGTAAATAGACAAATACATTTCGTAAATGCATGGATTCAGACTGAAATAATAGTAAACATATACATGCAACATATACAAGTAATACCCATAAATATAAAGACGGTTATAACCACTCATAATATAAACCGATAAAAATACACACGTAAATAACGATGCATCATGTAATTTTGTCACACAGTTGACACTTATATTGGTAAGAATATCACCAACTGTGCTTAGACCTTCCATGAACCTCCCAACCTTAGACCACATTGCTCATCACTCTCAGTAGTGGGTCACCCCCGAGTTGGGACTAAGCTCCACCCAAGTAAAGGCATTCCTAACCAGGATGACTATCTCTGACAACGGGAAAGACTCCATCACATGTGTCATCTCAAACTAACAACCTACAGTCCCTCATTCCCCACATTCCTGTCCCACCCCAGGAAGTGTGCCCCTTCTCTGCTCAACAGTCCTTTGGCTGCCCCACTTCCTTTTCGGGCTTCAACAACAGGCTGGATAGGAAGTGTCAGAGCACTATGGCTGTAGTTCATCACCTTCAAGAAATCAATTCCCATCAATTTTCTCACCTAGAGAGAATTTTCTCATGGGCCTGACAACCCGCCTCTTGCATATCCCACGGGCCTGACAACCCGCTTCTTCAGTCCATCTCCCAGGCTAACCAACTACACGAACAAATATGGCTATCGATACAGGTTTAGGTACATTGACATGAAGGTATGGAGGATAGCTTAATGAGTGAGTGAATGCTCATGGAATGGATGTTTGGATGATCAAATGATGGAAGGAATGATGGTCAGAATGATGGAAAATGAACTAAGTCCAAACAATATGTATGCATGTCCCCAACTTGACACTTGTCATGTTGGGAGCTACTTTGGGCCATTTGTCCCCAACTTTGGAACTTAGGATAAAATAATTACCCATACTTTATACTTTAAGAAATATTAATATAATATTCCTTTTCAGCTTAATCTCCCTAGCTTAGCCCCTTTTCCTTAACTTTTAGCCCCCACCCTTTCCCTAACTAGTGGAGTTTAGTCCCCCATACTCTTTTATCATGGTCGATTTGCACGCAACGGTGTATTTTATATTAATTAGGAGACATATACAACAATAGGCGCACTGGCCTTTAACATCTAGGATCTCTGGCCTAATCAAAACATAAGAATCCTAGCTTATAATAATAGTCTCACCAGCCTATAAAACACAACATATACACAAAGGCTCCATGGTCTCAAAATCACTCGCACTTAAGTTGTTGCGCGCGATATCTTGGAATGTGCACACTTCATCATTTTACTGTGCAATACATGAACACATTATGCCATTAAATGTGCATACAAAATGATATCAAACAACTCACCAGCTTAAACACATTTTCATTTACATTAAAATTGGGTTCGGCCTAGGGATATTTCAATCCCCTCCCCCTTATTTATGCACTGTCCTCAGTGCATTATGTACACGTATACAACAAAATTTCAAAAATCCTCAAAACGATGCAGGTATTATGCCCGCATTGCATCCTCATACTCCCAAGTAGAGTCCTCAGGACCGTACCAGGTCCATTGGACCTTTACAAGCCCTATGGCTTGATTCTGGAGCTGTTTGATTTTCCGGTCCATAATGCATACCAGATACACTTGGAAGGCGCTTTCTTGATCCACCTGAATCACATTCCAATCAATAACATGATTAGCATCATGTATATATTTCTTGAGCAATGATACATGGAATACATTATGAACAGACATAGATGCAGGCAATGAAATCATATAAGCTACTGGACCAAGCCTCTCTAGGATCTCAAATGGTCCACAATAGCGAGCTGCCAACTTTGAACAATTTCCCAACTTAAGGGAATTTCTGTTGGTTTTCACTTTCAAGAATACATGGTCCCCAACTTTAAATTCCCTATGAGTTTTACCCTTATCAACATAGATTTTCTGCCTGTCTTGGGCAACGTTTAAATTTTGTTTTATCTTTATCATTTTCTCCTCCATTTCTCTGAGTAAATCTGGTCCAACCACTGCTCTATTTGTTGGGTTATCCCAACTTATAGTGTGTTTCACTTTCTGCCATAAAGTGCTTCAAATGGGCTCATCTTTAGAGATGTTTGGTACCCATTGTTATAAGAAAACTCTACCAAGTGTAGGTAGCCTTCCCATTTTGATGGTTTATCCATCACATACATCCTCAACATATCCTCAATCACTTGATTCACCCTCTCTGTTTGTCCATCTGATTCTGGATGATAAGATGTACTAAAATTCAAATTTGTTCCAAATCCATTAAATAATCCTTTCCAAAAGTTTGAGGTAAATTTTGGATTTCTGTCAGACACAATTGTCTTGGGTATACCATGTAATCGAGCTATTTCTCTCATATAAATATCAACAATGTTGGATGCCTTGTGAGTGAGATTAATTGGAATAAAATGGGCATATTTAGTAAGCTTATCCACCACTACCATGATAGAATCACATTTCTTGTTTGTTCTGGGCAGTTTGGTGATGAAATCCATTGTTACAACTTCCCATTTCCACTCAGGAATGGGTAATGGCTGTAGCAAACCAGCTGGGTGTCTGTGCTCAGCCTTTACCTTTTTACATTCCAAACATTTAGCAATAAAATCAACAACTTCTTTCTTCATGTCTGGCCAATAATATTGGCTCTTGACAGCTGCAATAGTTTTCTGATAACCTGGGTGTCCAACATAAGGTACATTATGCATTTCTTCCAATATTAGATTTTTCAATTCATGGGAATTTGGTACATAAATTCTACCCTGTACATGAGAATTTCATCATTATCTAGCTTGTATTCTTCAATTTTCTGCTGCAAATTACCTTGCTGTAATTTTGCCACTAATTCCTTGTATTGCAAATCTAATTTTCCAGCCTCTAAAATTATGGGTTTCAAATCTGATTGGTACATGCTAATGGTTGTAGCATGCATTTCATGCACTCTTCTACTGAGTGCATCAACCACTTTGTTCTCCTTCCCCTTGATATGCTTTATATCGAAGTCATATTCACTTAGAAATTTTAACCATCTTCTTTGTCTAGCATCTAGAGTTGGCTGATCAAATAAATATTTTAGACCATTATGGTTTATTCTTAGCTCAAACTTTTTTCCCATGAGGTAGTGTCTCCATTTCCTCAAGGCATGCACTATGGATTCCAACTCCAAATCATGAGTGGCGTAGTGTCTTTCATGCTCCTTCGACTTCCTTGATTCATAACATATAACAAACCCATTTTGACTGAGGACTCCACCAAGTCCTTCTTTACATGTATCTGTGCATGCAATGAAGTCTTCGTTTGGGTTTGCAATCCTTAGTATTGTATCACTTGTTAATAATTGTTTCAAGTGTTGGAAACTCTTTTCACAATCCAATGTCCATTGAAACTTCATACCCTTCTTTTGTAAGGAAGTAATTGGGTGTGCAATCTTTGAGAATATTTCAAAAAATCTCCTATAGTAGCATGCAAGACCCATGAATGACTTGACCTCTGTCACATTCTTTGGCACTGACCATTCTCTAATGGATTCTATCTTCTTAGGATCCACTATTATCCCATTTTCTGAAATGATATGACCCAAATAATGAATTTTCTTCTGATAAATTGAGAACTTGCTCAATTTGGCATACAACTGATTCTCTCTTAATACTTGCAAATCCATCCTCAAATTATGCTCATGCTCTTTTTATGACTTGGAATATACAAGGATGTCATCCAAAAAGACAATGACAAACTTGTCTAAATAATCTCGGAAAACACCATTCATTAAGCACATGAAAATAGCTGGTGCATTTGACAACCCAAATGGCACCACTGTGTACTCATAATGACCATACCTTGTCCTGAAGGTGGTCTTTCTAATATCTTCCTCTTTAATCCCTACTTGATGGTATCCTGACCTGAGATCTATCTTTGAAAATATCTTTTCATCCTTCAATTGATCAAAGAGATCATCAATCCTTGGCAAATGATACTTGTTCTTTATAGTCACTTTATTCAACTGTTTGAAATCAATGCACAACCTTAATGTCCCATATTTCTTCTTCACGAACAATACTGGGGCACCCCAAGGTGACACACTTGGGCATATATACCCCTTCTTCAAAATTTCTTCAAGTTGCATTTGCAACTCCTTCAGCTCTGGTGTACTCATTCTGTAAGGAGTCTTTGACACGGGAGCTGCTCCAGGCATTAAATTTATAGAGAAATCAATATCTCTCTTTGGGGGTAGTCCTGGTACCTCCTTGAACACATCTTCAAATTCTTCTAGGATTGCATGATCTTCCAAATTTGACAACTTATTTTTAGGTGTCTTTTCCATATGAGCTACAAATATTTGACACCCTTTTCTCTAACATTTCTTCAACTGCAATGCTGAAATTTCTCTGATGGTCACTTCCCTGGGGATTCCCTGCACTTTCGTTAGTCTCCCCTCCTCATCCAAACAAGTAAATGCCTTGTTATGATAGTCTAGGATAAAATGATGTTGGTCAAACCAATCCATCCCAATTAGACAGTCATAGGAACCTAAAGGAGAGAGGTTCAAATCTGCCTTGGTGTTCGTTCCATTCATGTCCATAAGACATGACTTAACCATCTCATTAACTTTTCTTTTGGATTTGGTAGCTAGCTACACCAACCAATATTTTCCATGCTTTCTTCTTGGTAAATGCAATCTTTCCACCATGTTAGGATCTATATAACTATGACTAGCTCCTGAATCAATTAAAATAGCAATGGTTTGGTTGCTGATCATACCTTCCACTTCAATCATATGTGAATGATACTCTGCTTTATTGTTGTCCAGGGATGCATAGATTCTTGGTACATTTCTACCCATGTCCTCCACTGTTTCAGCTTGTTGTACATTGTGGACAATCCTCACTTTTTCACCTCTGTGAGGACAATCTATGAACATATGATCTTCTTTACAACCCCAACATTGAATAGGTGGTTTCCTTGGCCTTTGATCCCATGTCTCAATCATTCTGGGTTCTCTAGAAGTTAGTTGTCCCTGAGGGTTATTTATGAAGAATGGTCACTTATTTCCCTTCTTCATCTGATCGATCTTGAATTTCTTTGTCTTCCCAAGATTTTTGGAAAGTTGGCCTTGCTTTTTGTTGATCATATAGTAATTTATCTTAGCTTATGTTCTCCTCCAATGTATTGGGATCATCATACTATATTTTTTCACTGATAAATGCGGACAATCCACTCAAATACCTCTAAATCTTAACTATCTCATCCTTGATGAAAGAAACATACTTCATCAGTTCTAAAAAAATTCTCTCATATTCATCTTTGGTCATACTCCCAAGCTTGCATTCAAAGAACTCCTTCATTTTCTTGTAATAATATCTCTTATTTAAGTATTTCTTCTCAAAATACTTCTTGAATTCCCTCCAAGTAAGACTTTTCTCCTTAATGTGTTGCACTTGCAAAAGTTGATTCCACCACATGGATGCCTTTCCTTTGAGTTGATAGATGGAAATTATACCTTCTGCATGAGAAGAATAATTATGCAATTGAAAATACTTTCTCATGCCCAACAACCATGTCTCTGCATCTTCATCCTTCTTGTGTTCACCATCAATGTAGGAGGTTTGATTTTGTTCATTTCTCCTCGTAGCTCATCCACCCCAGACCTCCTATGCTTCCTGACATTGGATGGACTTGAGATGTTGTTTTCCTTATTATTGGAATTCCTCGGGGAGTGATGGTGATGTCTGCTAACACTTCTTGTTCTTCTTTTCTCATTAGGAGGCCTGTGACTTCCTGATTTTCTTGGGCCACTCTCCTTATCCAATTTCTTTTCTATTATGTTCAAGCTCTGCATTATCGTCATGTTGAAGTCCTCTTGCTACTCCTTGGCTCTCATAAGCCTTTCATTATTGCTTTATGGCTTTGGACATCCTTCTGTAAATTTCTAATGGTCTCTACCATGTTCATGTTTTCATCACTTCCTTCTCCATGTCCATTGGACTTTGTTCCTTCAATTCCCAAATGGACATCCATCCCTCTGATCTCATCTTCCTGACTATAAGTCCCTTGTGCCTCTTCTATTCCTCTTCACTTTGGGCTGATCCTGTTCTAATCTAGTTTTTAACTCTGCAAAATGTGCAGCCAACAAAGCTTTGTGAGGTTAACTGTTTCAATATTTTCATGAAAATTTGAACCATTCTGGTTCAATAATATGTATCAAAATTATTTCTTTTGATTTCCTAGAAAATTGAACGCCCAAATCAATTTTTTGGGTGAATATTTATACTCTACTGTCCAGTACCTTTCCAATGCCTGCTCCCATGCTCAATTCTAAGTCTTGAGCAGAAAGTTATTATTATTTGAAAATTGCCCAATAATTTTTCTGTTCACACATCAACTTGGCGCAAATCTCCACTGTAATTATGAAATTTCACACCTACTCCATTGGATTTTTCATAGGATCTCGACTGGGTTTCTTCATATACATATTATCGACACTCTGTCCAAATTTCACCTTTTTTCGGGGTTTTGGGCTGCTAGATACAACTTGCTGAAGTTCTAGGCCAATTCGTGTTTCTGGTCTGGAATGCTATAGGTAACTTGTTTTCCATATTAAAAATTTTTAACATGCCCAAACATTTAATTTATATCTAGGATTTTCTTCTATGGTTCAATCGATTTCCATTGATTTCTCCTGCGCCTTAATCTGATTCCGGAGCAGAAAGTTATGGCTCTCTGAAGTTAGTTGGGTCTTAAAATTTACCCTCCACTGTTTGTGTTGTAACTTTCTCATAAAAGCTCCATTTGATGAACAAGTTACACCATTAGAAAGATCTCTCCGAGCTCTTTTACTTGAGTTTCAAAGATAAAGTGTACCTTGGTACACTTTTTTCTCATGGTTTTTTAGTAGCTAAAAACACTCTTAAGGGCCTAAAAAATGTGCTGCAAAAATATGAAGTTCAAACAATATAAAACGTCGCAAAAATTCGTTGGTTTTCTGATGTTCTTCACCATCCAAATGACTTCGCGTGCACAAATTTCAACCTGTACACATATATTTAGTATGCACAACAACACCACAAGGTAATTCATGCTCCGTGAACTTATAACCACTGTGCATCACTTCTTTGGCACGCCAGTAACTGGTGCACACTACTTTTGTATCGTGCGCCAATATCCACTGCGCACAGTTTTGGTTTTTGTACTATTACCTGTTGCACACCATTTTTGTATCATGTGCTAATATTCTGTGCGCATTTCAGTCTACGCGCTGCACCATACCAAATTTTAGTACGCCTCTACCGTGCACCATTAGTCTGTGCGCACCATTTACTACATTGTCGCATGACAACTTATACTCATACTGCGCGCACATAACCAAAATCCTCTGCGCTCTCCAAAACTGCACACACCATGCGCACCATTATTATGTGTGTGCACACCGCGCACACCTTTTATGCATATGCACACCACACAATGCTAAATTTAGCACATGCACCCACACACCAACATTTTTCCGCGCGGCGCCAAAATTTAATGTGCGCATCAGTACGCCACTATTTTTCCGCGCGGTGCCAAAATTTAGCACGTGCACTAGCACGCCAACATTTTTCCACACGGTGCCCAATTTTTACATATCATAACCCTTTTACTGTGCATCCTGCATTTTTAGTGCGCCCACCTGCGCACATTCATTTTTATGCGCAATAGTTCCTCGTGAATTCCAGTGTAGAAATTGGGGCTTTTGCTTAACTTTTTCCCCATTTCTTCCATAGACATTCTGCAACTATGATTTTTTCTCAATTTCACCTCAATAACTCCAATTCAACCTTTGTAACAAAAAATCGCCACGATTCAACATTTCTGGAACGATTTTTTTTCCAAACTCAATTTACGAATTGAGAATTTTAACTGCTAAACTCGCTCCATCTGTCATGGCTTCACTGTAGCTTCAAATTCGACCAATTCCAGGTCTGAATTTGCTATAGAAAATATTAAATCAATAATACCTCACCAAATGGCCAAATTTATCAATTTTCTCATGAATTAAACAACAAAAATTGGGGCTTTTTCCCAATTCCGCACCATTGTTGTTACTTTTTACCATGGACGCTCTGCAACTTAAAATTTGGCCACTTCGAAATAAATCCTTTATGAAATTTCGCTTCAACTCAACTTGCTCGGCCCATTCAGGCTCAGTGTTTAAAACTAAAGCTCTGATACCATATTCTAACGTCCCCCGCCACCCAAGCCCGACCAAGATACACGAGAGAACACTTTTATTCTCTCTACGAAATAGACTGTAACATACCCAACATCCAACTGAGCTATGCCACATAAATTTTTCGAACTACATGCAATTGAAAATATATACACATAGAACTCTTGCGAAACATTATATATAAAATGTAAACAAACAACTACATTTCATAAATGCACGGATTCATACTGAAATAACAATAAACATATACATGCAACATATACAAGAAATACCCGTAAATATAAATACAGTTATAACCACTCATAAGATAAACCCATAAAAATACACACATAAATAACGATGCAACATGTAATTTTATCACACAGTTGACACTTATCTTGGTAAGAATATCACCAATTGTGTTCATACCTTCCGCAAACCTCCCAGCCTTAGACCACACTGCTCATCACTCTCAGCAGTGGGTCACCCCCGAGATGGGACTAAACTCCACCCAGGTAAAGGGATTCCTAACCAGGATGACAATCTCCGACAACAGGAAAGACTCTGTCACAGGTTCCATCTCAAACTAACAACCTATAGTCCCTCATTCCCCACATGCCTATCCCACCCTAAGAAGTGTGCCTCTTCTCTGCTCAACAGTCCTTCGGTTGCCCCACTTCCTTTTCGGGCTTCAACAATAGGCCAGACATGAACTCTCAGAGCACTGTGGCTGCAGTTCAACACCTTCAGGAAATCAATCCTGAGCAATTCTCTCACCCAGAGAGAATTTTCTCATAGGCCTGCCAACCCGCCTGTTCAATATTCCATGGGCTTGACAACCCACTTCTTCAGTCCAGCTCCTAAGCTAACCAGCTACACGAACATATATGGCTATCGATACAGGTTCATGTACAGTGACATGAAGGTATGGAGGATAGATCAATGAGTGAGTGAATGCTCATGGAATGGCTGTATGGATGATCGAATGATGGAAGGAATGATGGTCAGAATGATGGAAAATGAACTAAGTCCAAACAATATGTATGCATGTCCCCAACTTGACACTTGTCATGTTGGGAGCTACTTTGTCCCACTTGTCCCCAACTTTGGAACTTAGGATAAAATAATTACCCATACTTTATACTTTAAGAAATATTAATATAATATTCTTTTTTGGCTTAAGCTCCCTATCTTAGCCCCTTTTCCTTGACTTTTGGCCCTGACCCTTTCCCTAACTAGTGGAGTTTAGTCCCCCATACTCTTTTATTGTGGTCGGTTTGCGCGCAATAATGTATTTTATATTAATTATGAGACATATACAAAAATAGGTGCACTGGCCTTTAACATCTAGGCTCTTCGGCCTAATCAAAACATAAGCATCCTAGCTTATAATAAATGGCTCACCAGCCTATTAAAAATGACATATACACAAAGGATCCCTGGCCTCAAAATCACGCGCACCTAAGTTGCTACACGCGATATCCTGGAATGTGCACACTTCATCATTATACTGCATAGTACATGCGTGCACTATGCCATGAAATGTGCATACAAAATGATATCAAACAACTCACCAACTTAAGTACATTTTCATTTACATTACAATTGGGTCTGGCCTAGGGATATTACAAGAGGTGCGCCTTAGGATTTCCTTTATACCTCTTTCTATTCCTCTTTTGAGTTAAGTTAACCCTTAGGTTCAACTCCTAACTCAACCTCAAGCACTCTATTCCTCTAGTGAGTTACTTTTTACCTTTTTACGTCAATTTTAAATTATAACCTTGAGTTTAGTTGACTTTTCTCCATGCTGCATGAGACTAAAGTCTAGTGGGGATGAATAAACTACTGAGTGTCTTCCAAACCTCTTCATCAAGAGGTGGGGGACATTACACCTAATGTCAGTCTGATTAGCAAGCAATTTTTAGCCTACATCCATCAACAAAACGTGTCAATGATCCATAAACAACATCATAATATACCAAGTCATATGTCACATATGCAATAACATAAATACTCCAACCATATACAGTCCACTCCCTGATTCGATCTAGAGTCCAAGGAAGTCCATTGATGCCATCGACATCCTCAATCTATCAAGAGTCCTGCACACTCAGGAGAAACCAGTCAATAGCATTGTCTATACATAGATAACATAACATAACATCATAATCCACAATCTCATCATCAAAATCCATAAGTGAAGCAATCAATCATGTAATGAATCAGATCACTTTCACGCAAGTGTCCTCAAATAATAAGTTACATCAGGTGCACGCAAGAGCAGGGTGTTACATACACCCCCTCTTATTTTAAACTTCGTCCTGAAGTTTCACAATATACAAGTGAAGAAATAAAGAATCTGACAATATCTAAATGTCTAACTATCAAACAAAAATGGAAACTGCTGACACATATCATATGCATCCTCCCAGGTAGCTAAGTGTGGACTATAATTGTCCCACTGGACCTTGACATGATCGGTTGTTCGATGTCATAGTTGTCGAATGCGATGGTCCAAAATGCAGATTGGCTTTGCCGTGAGTGCACCCTCATCTGATACCTGCAAGGAAATCATGTCAATCACATGTGTAGGATCGCTAACATAGTGTCTCAAGACAGATACATCAAAAACATCATGCATAAGCCTCAAAGAATCAGGCAAGGCTAGTCGATAGGCCATGGGCCCCTTCCTTTCCACAACCTGGAAAGGTCCCAGAAACCTAGGAGATAGTTTATCACCCTTTCCAAACTTGATTGAACTCTTGTGCGGTTTCACCCACAAGAAGAATTGATCACCAACTTAAGACTCGATCACCAACTTCATAACTACGGTCAGTGCGATGTGCATCAACATAAATCTTTTGTCGATCCTGCGCTTCCTTCATCCTTTGTCTTATCGTTTGCATTTTCTCTTCCATTTATTGGATCACTTCCAGTCCTACCAGGACCGTATCCTCGAGACGATCCCAACTCAAAGGCATCCGACAAGGTCATCCGTAAAGAAACTCAAACGACACCATCTTAATGGTGCTTTTGTAGTTTTTGTTGTATGAAAACTCTACCAGTGGCAAGAACTCTTCCCAATGATTTTGTTGGTCCATCACGTACATACGCAACATATCCTCCAATATTTGGTTCACTCGTTCGGTCTTCCCATCTATCTCTGGGTGATATGCGGTACTAAAGTTAAGTTGGGTTCCCAAGGCCTCTTGGAAACAAGTCCAAAATCGTCCTGTAAACACTGATCCTTGATCGGATATGATCCTCTTAGGCATGCCATGCAACCTCACAATCTCACTGATAAATACTCTAGCTATGTCAAGTGCCTGATACGTCGTACGCACAGGGATAAAATGTGCACTCTTCATCACAGTGTCAACTACCATGAAAATCGAGTCATGCCTTCTTGCTGTCAGCGACAATCCAATAATGAAATCCATCGAAATGACCTCCCATTTCGATTCTAGAATAGCATGTGGATGTAGTGATCCTGCATGATGTCTATGTTTAGCCTTCACTTGCTGACATTCTAGACATCTCACCACATAGTTTACTATGTCCTCTTTCATTCCTTTCCAAAAGAATAAGTGTTTAAGGTATGCCCTCATCTTCGTGACTCTAAGATGAGCCATGTAGACATTTCTATGAGCTTCATTTAAAATCAAACTTCTCAATCAATTCGTCATTGGGCGATACATAATTCTAATTATTATATCTCATTAATCCCTCGTTGTCCACAATAAATCCATCAAATTTTGGTACCAACATGGTGTTTTGTACGATAAATTCTTTAACCTCTTGATACCAGTCATCGTCGCACTATATAGTTAGAATATTTTCACGGAGATTCGTCTGAAGAGGTATCACCGAAAATATGCCTGGTCTCTTACTCAACGCATCAACCACTCTGTTCACTGTTCCTTTTATGTAGGTAATCTCGAAATCGTACTCGCTAAGCAGTTCCTACCAAGGAATTTGTTGCGCGTTTAAGTCGCTTTGTGTAAAAATGTGTTGTAAAATACAGTGGTTCATTTTTGTTCAAATTTTTGTCCAATCAGGTAGTGTCTCCACACTCTTAGGGAATACACAATGGCTACTAAATCCAAGTCGTGCGTCACGTAGTTCTCCTCATGCCTTCTTAAATTTCTCGAGATGTAAGCGTCACTCGATCGTCTTGCATCAAGACTATGCCTAAGCCTTCCTTGGATGCGACAGTGCATACCAAGAAGTCCTTATCCATGTCAGGGACTTTTAGTATCGAAGTTGTCGCCAACAACTCCTTGAGCCTTCGAAATGCTTCTGCACATTTCTTGCTCCACACAAACTTCTTGTTCTTCTTCTGAAATTTCGTAATCGGATTTTGTATCTTCGAAAAACACTCGACGAATTGTCGATAATATCCTGCTAAACCCATGAAGCTACGAACTTCTGGGACATTCGTCGGTGTAGGAAATTCCATGATAGCCTCTACCTTCGCTAGATCCACAGTGATACCTTCACCGGAGATGACATTCCCTAAGTAATGAATATTCAATTGATAAAAAGAGAATTTCGACAGTTTCCCAAACAATTTGTTCTCTCGAAGACACTGTAGTACCAAGCGCAAATGTTTGTCATGTTCTTCCATCGTTCGAGAATATATCAAAATATCGTCAATGAATACTTGAACAAACTTGTCCAAGTATTCACGGAACACCCCATTCATCAAGCTCATGAATATCCTTGGGCCATTTGTTAGTCCAAACAGTAAAATGATAAAATCGTAATGTCTAAACCTCGTCTTAAACGTGGTATTAGGAATGTCTTCCTCCTTGATCCATAACTGGTGATACCCTAATCTCAAGTCGAGCTTTGAAAAAAACATCACACCCTTCATATGATCAAACATATATTCTATCCTTGGCAACATATATTTTTTCTTGATCGTTGCCTTGTTCAATTAATGGTAGTTAATGCAGAGTCTCCATGACCCATCCTTCTTCCGTATGAAAATAACAGGCGCACCCCACGGTGACACACTTGGACGTATAAGTCCTAGGTCCAACAACTCTTTCAGTTTCATTTTCAACTCATGTAACTTAGGGGTCAACATTCAATAAGGAGTTCTTGCTATCGGTTCAGTCCCAGGCTTTAGGTCGATGGTAAATTCCAATTCCCTGTCCGGTGGAAACCCTGGTAACTGCTCTGGGAAGACATCAGAAAATTCTCATACTACTGGAAGGTTTCCTAGTCCTTTCTCCATGCCCTTTTCGTTCAACGCAAGGCTCACATATATATTGCATCCTGTGCGCATGCTATTCTGAATTTGTAGGGAAGAGATGAACCTCAGGGAAACTCCCTGGTTCCTTCCTATAATCACACATCTCTGTCCCTCATCGTTGACCAAACTCAATCATTTCGTCCTACAGTTGAGTATTGCTTCATGCGATTCCAACCAATCCATACCAATCACGACATCATAAGATCCTTAAATCATGACGTACAGGTTGGCCTTCATGACAAAATCTCCCAGGTTAAGGCTACAACCCATAACCTTTCCTCCAACCTTCTGTTTGGCTCCCGAATCCATTTCTACATAGCTAAACCCATCCTGTTCGACTACCTTTACCTTAATTATTTTTAGGGTTGTACTAGAAATAAAAATCTTTCTAGCACCTGGATCTATCAAAATACTAAAGGGCTGGTCAACAATGGTACCTGACATCTCGAGCACGATAGAATGTTGCTCGGCCTGGCGGTTATTCACCACTGCATGAATTCGATGGGCCTTGCCCAAATCTTCTACTGTAGTGTGTTTGACTGTCCTAACTACTCTGTCCCTTTCAACCAGACAATCACGCTGGTAATGTGGCTCTCCACATGTCCAAAATCTAGTCTTCAGACCAATACTCCTGGTCCCCGAAGTAGAAGCTGATGGCCCACCAGCCCGGAACCCTAGTCTTTTCTATTGAACAGGTCTGAAATGTTGTTGCTTCTACGGATGACTCTGTTGTTGGTGTTAAGGTCCTCTGTAGGGAGTCTGTTGTTGGGGCACCGATCGTCGTGGTGTCATGAATGTGGATCCTCTAGGAGGGCCTCGATACCCTGGTGGATGTCTAACTAGTGCCTGATGCTGCTGAGCACCAGATGTCACCTGTCCCTTTGGTCTCACATGATTCCTTCTCTCACCCCCAGTGATCAACTCTTCCTCATCTATGAAGGAATTCTTGACAACATTGTGCAATGTCTAAGGCATTAATATCCTCACCTTAGCATGAATGTTGATGTTAAGGCCGAACACAAACTTGTTGACTTTAAGCTTCTCAGTGCTAAAATGGGGAGCGTACCTAAGCATCTCCATGAAATGGGTCTCATACTCGGGCACCATACGTCCTCCTTGTCATAAGGTGTTGAATTCATTGAGCTGATGCTCAATGAATTCCTTAGACAAATACCTCTCCCAGAACCTCTCCTCGAATAGTTCCCATGACACGTCTTCAAAGACCATGTCCAGTTGTGGCAGGAGCATCTTCCACCATATAAGAGATATCCCCTTCATCTGAAAGACCACCATGCAGACCTTCATGTTGGAGGTATATTCGTGAAGTGCAAAGCACATCACCATATTCTCCAACCATGCCTCGGTAGTTGCGTCGTTCGTGGCACCAAAGAACTTGGGAAACTTGACCTTTTCTAGTTCTTAGTGAATGCTACCAGTACTGACTGGGGTGCACGGTGGACCCTCGTGGGTTTTCGACACCCTGGTCTCATGTCTATACAAAAAACTAATCAGGGCCTCTTACATCCTCTGAAAGGACCTAATCAACTCAACCACATCTCCCACAACTATTTATTCCTGTCAGGTGAATTGTTCTTCTCCTTGGGGGTCAGACCCCTCGGGCGTGGATGCTATTGAAGTCACCGCGCCTCCTCCCCTAGCACCATGTCATCTTCCTCTGCGACATCCTCTAACCATGATTACCTGCACGCACACAATTCAAATTAATTAGCGATAAATTATAATCATGTGTTTATACAGTGGAAGGAATAGTGTTCCCAAGTTGCGGGTTGAACCTACTCTGATACCATATGTAATGCCCCCTCAGTCACGACAACAAAAGTGACATACAACAAGAAAATTTTATTTTCTTTTATTGTTGCGTTAGGAAATTAAAACATCATAATAAAAAGCAACATCATTGACACAACTTTCACATATATTAATGGAACATATCAATGCATTAATCATCAATTACGACAAAAAATAAACACATCATCATCATAAGCCACAAAACGCACGTCGATGTATTAACATATTTATTATCAACAACCCACACCATTGCATTATACAATTAATATAGACGAATAACATTACAAAGCTTAAACATTCAACGCATCTCATAAGGACCATCATCATATATCACTAAGAAAACATACGATAACATAATGAATAGTAAGGATCATAAATATAATCACTATAAACACATAATATACTACCCGCCCAACCTACCCTGCAAGGTTAGGACCTCCAGGACACATAAGAAACGCTCAAGCCCATGTTCCAATTGATTTTAACCATTTAAGGTCTCAAGGCTGGCGATTGTTTTGAAGAACAAGGAGGTGTCTACATCCCACCCACAAAATCAAGTCCAAGATGACTAAGCTAAATCAACATCATCAACGATCGTTAAGGCGCAATAGAATTCTAATAAACCAACACATGTAACATAAATTTCATGGCGCGGGAGAACTTAAATGCTAAATCAATCGAGCAACGACATAAGCCAAGGCACAAATAATCTACTTATTAAATTTTAAGGCATAAACAAATATCCACTTAACTTCCAGGCATGCGATTAAATCAATCAACAAATTGCAATAATCAACATCATTTTCAAGGTAAGCACATAATTGAATTTTCAAATTAACATATTCACTTATCGATCATTGTGTGCAAATAATCCAATCATAAGGAAATCATACCGCAACATTGTGACAAGTGAATTAGTAAACTAAAGCGTAAACATTTACGCTTCAACTTAGTCCATGGCACAAGCAATCCTAACACTCATTCATCAACATAATTCAAGGTGCAAGATAAACAAATTCTAAACCATTATACATGACATAAAATCCATAAGCGCAAGAAGTCCGAGGTCTAAACCAAAATCCAAATGCGCAAGAAGTCAAATGTCTACATCAATCATTCGTTAAAAATTTAATAGCGCAAATAAGGGTTGTTAATCCATTATTCATTGATAAATCTAATGACGCAAATAAATATTGTTAATTCATCATTCATTCATACATTTGTTGACGCAAGTAAAGATTGTTAATTCATCATTGTTACATAAAATCCGATTGCGCAAAAGTCTAAAATCTAAAACTCAATTTCAGGGAAAGAAATCCATTGGCACAAGAGTAATATAATCACCAATCATTCATACAATGAATTCATTCAAGGCACAAGATGATTGTCAATTAATCTAAGTCGCATGGAGTTTGAACTCAAAATTCTCGTGGCGCGAACGATTAATACAAGTAACACACGTCCCCCTTTAAACAAGGCACGTGAGGGTAACACGAGGGTAATTACCTTCTACCTTCTAGTTCAAATCACGGTTATCAGGGATTAGACACTTTTACACTTTAATAGATATTTACAACAACCAAACTTGGAGCATGCCCGCAAGGTCAGCATCAACATCTATACTAATCTTAGAGGAACATGTTCAATTAGACTATAATAAATTATATTGATTATTAATCATTATATAATAGAGAAGACAATAAAAGAAACAATTTACCAAAATAATTGGTTAAATAAGAGACTGGGCACCTTAAGGATGTAGGGACCCTTATGGTTGTTACTATGTTTTATATTCAATGTAATTAAAAACTACTCATTAATTATTAGATATTTAGACACTTCCTATCCATAAATAAATAATAAAAACTTAACCAACAATAAATGTCAATTTATCAATGTAAGAAATTAATATAGTAAGCCCAACATGAATCTAGTGGCTAACCTCAAGGCATAAATTATGGAAGATAGACTTGCGAGCCTAACAAGAAATGGGTGGCTGACATTAAGGTCCTTAATTTATTTTAGAGAAGGCTGCGGGCCTGACCGGAAACAATGTTGTCAACGGAGTCCAAAGAGTTTCTAAAAACATTGGATGCGTTGGGTAGATGAGATGAATAGGGGCATGCAACGCAGAGTTCCCCAAGTCTACTCTAAGAGAAAAAAAACGTGCTCCAGAGTTTACATGGATGCAAAGTGAAGACAACATTATGAAGAAGTTTAAAGGCATGGACACAGAGAAAAAGGAATTCTCCTGAGGATTTTATAAACGCTGAAGGAAGGTGAAAGCGCTGGGTGTTTGTAACATCCCCAACATCCAACTGGGCTATGCCATGTAAAAATTTTCGAACTGTATGCAAATTAAAACATATACACACATAAACCATTGAAGAACTTTATATATAAAACTTAAAACAAACAAAAACATTATGTAAATACACCAATTCATACGTAAATAACAATAAATATATTCATGCAACATAGAAAGGAAATACCCATAAATATAAAGATAGTTATAAACCACACACAGGAAAACCCATAAAAATAAACACATAAATAGTAATGCAACATATAAATTAACATGCAATTGACAATTATCTTTGTAAGAATATCACCAACTGTGTGCAGACCTTCCACGAACCTCCCAACCTTAGACCACACTGCTCATCACTCTCAGCAGTGGCTGACCCCTGAGTTGGGACTAAACTCCACCCGGGTAAAGGGATTACTGACCAGGATGATGTATCTCATACAACATGAAATATTCTGGTAGAGGTGCTAACTCAAGATAACAACCTATAGTCCCTCATTCCGCACATGCCCGTCCCACCCTAGGAAGTGTGCCCCTTCTCTACTCAACAGTCCCTTGGCTGCCCCACTTCCTTTCCAGGGCCTCAACAACAGGATGGAAAAGAAGTCTTAGAGCCATGTAGCTGCAGTTTAGCACCTTCGGGAATCAATTCCAAGTAATTCTCTCACCTAGAGAGAAATTTCTCATGGGCTTGACAACCCACCTCTTCAATATCTTACGGGCCTGACAACCCACTTCTTCAGTCCAGTTCCTGAGCTAACCAGGTATAGGTACAGGTACGGGTATAGATACGGGTATTGGTTCAGGTATGGATATAGGTACATATAGGTACAGAGGAAAACTAAATGAGTGAGTGAATGGTGATGGAAGGAATGATAGGAAAATGAACTAAGTCCAAGATATATGTATGCATGTTTCCAACTTGACGCTTGTCATGTTGGGATCTACTTTGGCCCACTTGTCCCCATCCTTAGAACTTAGGATAAAATAACTATCCATACTTTATACTTTAAGGAACATTAATATAATATTCATTTTTGGCTTAAGCTCCCTAGCTTAGCTCTTTTCCTTAACTTTTATCCCCGCCCTTTCCCTAACTAGTGGAGTTTATTCCCCCATACTCTTTTATCATGGGTGATCTACAGGAAACGATGTATTATATTAATGATGAGACATATACAAAAATAGGCTCACTGAACTTTAGCATCTAGGCTATCTGGCCTAATTCAAAACATAAGCCTCCTAGATTATAATAACTGGCTCACCAGCTTATAAAATACAACATATACACAAAGGCTCCCTGGCCTCAAAATCACGCACACTTAAGTTTGTTACGTGCGGTATCCTGAAATGTGCACACTTCATCATTTTAGTGTGCAGTAAATGTGCGTACTATACCATGGAAGGTGCATACAAAAATGATATCAAACAACTCACCAACTTAAATACATTTTCATTTACACTTACAGTTGGGGTTCAACCTAGGGGTATTACAATCCCCTCCCCTTATTTATGCATTATCCTAGTGCATTATGTACACATATACAACCAAAATTTCAAAAATCCTCAAAAATATGTGGCTATTCTACTCGCATCGCATGCTCATGATCCCAAGTAGTGTCCTCAGGACCGTACCAGGTCCATTGGACCTTTACAATCCCTATGGCTCGATTCCGGAGTTGTTTGATTTTCCGGTCTAGAATGCGTACCAGATGTACTTGAAAAGTACCTTCTTTCTCCACCTGAATCACATTCCAATCAATAACATGATTAGCATCAGGTATATATTTCTTAAGAAATGATACATGAAATACATTATGAATGGTCATTGATGTAGGCAAGTCAAGCATGTATGCTATAGGCCCAATCCTCTATAGGATTTCAAACAATCCACAATAGCGAGCTGCCAACTTTGAACAATTTTCCAACTTCAGGGAACTTATGTTGGCCTTCACTTTCAAGAATACATGGTCCCCCACTTTAAATTCCTTATGAGTTCTACCCTTATTAGCATAGATTTTCTACCTGTTTTGCGTAGCCTTTAAATTTTGTTTTATTATCAACATTTGCTCCTCCATTTCCCTAAGTAAATCTAGCCCAAACACTACTCTATCTGCTGGGTTATCCCAACTTACTGGTGTTTGTTTTGAACCTTCTGCCATAAAGTTCCTCTAATGGGTTCATATTTAGAGATGCTTGGTACCCATTGTTATAAGAAAACTCTACTAAATGTAGTTAGTCTTCCCATTTTGATAGTTTATCCATCACATACATCCTCAACATATTCTCAATCACTTGATTCATCCTCTCTGTTTGTCCATCTGATTATGGATGATAAATTGTACTAAAATTTAAATTAGTTCCAAATCCCTTAAATAATCCTTTCCAAAAATTTGATGTAAATTTTGGATCTCTATCAGACACAATTGTCTTGGGTATACCATGTAATCGAGCAATTTATCTCATATATATATCAACAATATTGGCTGCCTTGTGAGTGATCTTTACTGGAATAAAATGGGCAGCTTTAGTAAGCTTATCCACCACTACCATGATAGAATCATGTTTCTTGTTTGTTGTGGGAAGTTTGGTGATGAAATCCATTGTTACAATTTCCCATTTCCACTCAGGATTGGGTAATCGATGTAGAAAACCAACTGGTTGTCTATGCTCATCCTTTACCTTTTGACATTCCAAACATTTGGCAATAAAATCAACAATTTTTTTCTTCATTCCTGGCCAATAATATTGGCTCTTGACAGATGCAATAGTTTTCTGATAACATGGGTGCCCAACATAAGGTACATTATGCATTTCTCTCAATATCATATTTTTCAATTCATGGGAATTTGGTACATAAATTATTCCCCTGTATATGATAATTTCATCATTTTCTAGCTTATAGTCTTCAATTTTCTGCTGCAAAATACCTTGTTGTAATTTTTCCACTAATTCCTTGTATTGCAAATCTGATTTTGTAGCCTCCAAAATTCTGTCTTTCAAATCTGATTGGTACATGCTAATGGTTGTAGCATGCAACTCATACACTCTTCTGCTGAGTGCATCAACCACTTTTTTCTCTTTCCCTTTGATATGCTTTATATCAAAGTCACATTCACTGAGAAATTCTATCCATCTGCTTTGCCTAGCATTTAGAGTTGGCTGATCAAATATGTTGGTTGTGGCGCCTGATTATATTCCTGATTCAGAGGTCCTTGCTTTCAGCTGTGTTTATACCCCATGAAGTATTTACACCCCAAAAGTATGTACACTCTTCCATGCGGGGGAGTGCAGAGGGGGGGAGTACCCCCTCTGCGGGGTCCGGGGGCAAATCCCTTGAAGGAAAAATTACCTTGTAAATGTATATTGTAATTTCATTGTAAATATGGACCGTTCATTATAAGTTCGCAGATCTAATGGTAGAGATTATGTTAGGGTTTTTTTCCCTAGAAGGCAACCCTCTTTTATGAGGGAAATGTATTGCGGCTATGGTTGATTGTGAATATTGTATTCTGAGATAGGAGATTGCGAGAGAAAGAAGAGGAAGTTACAACGAGTTTGCTATAGGTTGTATCCCTTCATATGCTGGATAATAATAAAGGAAAGACCTGGAAATTTCTCTGGTGGATGTAGCCCACACTGGGTGAACCACGTAAATCTGTGTCTCTATTGTATTGTGTATCTTCTGTGTTTTGTTTCCATATTTGTTTTATTTTATTGCTCCACGGTTCTGTTTTTCTAACAAAATAAATATTTCAGACCATTATGGTCTGTCCTCAGCTCAAACCTTTTCTCCATGAGGTAGTGTCTCCATTTCCTCAAGGAATGCACTATGGCTTCAAACTCTAAATCATGAGTGGCATAGTGTCTTTCATTCTCCTTCAACTTCCTTGATTCATAACATACAATAAACCCATGTTGAATGAGGACTCCACCAAGTCCTTCTTTACATGCATCTGTGCATATACTAAAGTCTTCATTTGGATATGCAATCCTTATTATTGGATCACTTGTTAATAATTGCTTCAAGTGTTGGAAACTCTTTTCACAATCCAATGTCCACTGGAACTTCACGCCCTTCTTTTGCAAGGAAGTGATTGGGTGTGAAATCTTTGAGAATCCTTCAATAATATCCTATAGTAGCTCGGAAGGCCCATGAATGATCTGACCTCTGTCACATTCTTTGGTGCTGACCATCCTCTAATGGCTTCTATCTTCTCAGGATCCACTCGTATCCCATCCTTTGAAATGATATGTCCCAAATAATGAATCTGCTTCTGATAAAATAAGCACTTGCTCAATTTGGAATACAACTGATGCTCCCTTAATACTTGTAATACCATCCTCAAGTGTTGCTCATGCTCTTCCTCCAACTTATAATATATAATAATTTCATCTAAAAATACAATGACAAACTTATCTAAGTATTCTCTGAAAATACCATTCATTAAACACATGAAGACAACTGATGCATTTGACAACCCAAATGGCACCACTGTGAACTCATAATGACCATACCTTGTTATGAGAGAAGTCTTGATGATGTCTTCTTATTTAATTCTTACTTGATGATAACCTGACCTAAGATCAATCTTGGAGTATATTTTTTCATCTTTCAACTGATTAAAGAGGTAATCGATCCCTGGCAAAGGATACTTATTCTTCACAGTTACGTTGTTTAGGTTTCTAAAGTCAATGCAAAGTTTCAATGTTCCATCCTTTTTCTTCACAAATAAAACTGGAGCACCCCAACGTGACACACTTGGGTGTATATACCCCTTCTTCAAGATCTCTTCAAGTTTCATTTGCAACTCCTTCAATTATGGTGTACTCATCCTGTATGGTGTCTTGGATACTGGAGCTACTCCAGACATCAAGTTTATGGAGAAATCAATGTCTCTTTTAGGGGGTAGTCTTGGTATTTCCTTAAACACATCTTCAAACTCTTTTAGGATTGCATAATCTTCAATATTTGACACCTTGTCTTTAGGTGTTTCTTCCATATGTGATGCAAATATTTGACACCCTTTTATGTAACATTTCTTATGCTGCAATGCTGAAATTTCTCTAATGGTTACTGCCCTAGGAATTCCCTGCACTATCCTTAGGTTCCCTCCCTCATCCAAGCAATTAAATGCCTTGTTATGACAATCTAGGATAGCATGATGTTGTTCCAACTAATCCATCCCAATTAGATAGTCATAGGAACCTAAAGGCAAGATGTTCAAATCTTCCCTGGTGTTTAGTCCATTCATGTCCATAGGACATGACTTAACCATCTAATTAAATTTTCTTTTGGCTCCATTAGCCAAATGCACCAACCAAGATTTTCCATGCTTGCTTCTTGGAAAATGCAACCTTTCCACCATTTGAGGATCTATATAACTATGACTAGCTCCTGAATCAATTAAAATAGCAATGGTTTGGTTTCTTATCATACCTTACACTTTAATCATATGTGGTTGATACTCTACTTGTTTGTTTTCCAGGGCTGCATAGATCCTTGGTACGTTTTTGCCCATGTCCTCCATTGTTTCATATTGCTGTAAATTGTGAACAATCCTCAAATTTTCACCTCTGTGAGGACAATATCTAAACATATGATCTCCTTTACAACCCCAACATTGAATAGGTGGTTTCCTTGGCCTTTGACCCCCTGTCTTAGTCGTTCTAGGTTCTCTAGAAGTTGGTTGTCCCCGAGGATTATTTATGAAGAATTGTGGCTTAGTTCCCTTCTTCCTTTGATCCATATTGAATTTCGTCTTGTCTTCCCAATATTTTTGGAAAGTTGGGATTTCTTTTTGCTGATCATATAGGCATTTAGCTCGCTTTATGGTCTCCTCCAATGTTTTTGGATCACCATATTGTATTTTTTCACTGATGAATGATGAAAATCCACTCAAATACCTCTGAATCTTAACCGTCTAATCCTTGATGAAAGAAACATACTTCAACAGTTCTAAAAACCTTCTTTCTTATCCATCTATGGTCATACTCCCAATCTTGAGTTCAAAGAACTCTTTCATTTTCTTATCATAATATCTCTTATTGAAGTATTTCTTTTCAAAATACTTCTTGAATTCCCTCCAAGTAACATTATCTCTTTAATGTGGTGCACCTGCACAAGCTGATCCCACCACATGGATGCTTTTCCCTTGAGTTGATAGATGTCAATTCTTCTTTCTACATGAGAAAAATAATTATGCAATTGCAAATACTTTCTTATGCCCAACAACCATATCTCTGCATCTTCATCCTTCTTGTGCTCACCATCAAATGTAGAAGGTTTGATTTTGTTCATTTCTCCTTGTAGCTCATCTATCCCAGACCTCTTATGATTCCTGATAGAGGATGGACTTGATCTGTTGTGTGCTCTCTTATTGGAATTCCTTGGGGAGTGATGGTGATGTCTGCTAACACTTCTTGTTCTTCTTTTCTCATCAGGAGACCTGTGACTTCCTGATTTGCTTGAGCCACTCTCCTTATCCAATTTCTTTTCTATTATGTTCAAGATCTACATAAAATTCATGTTAAAGTCCTCCTTTTTCTCCTTGGATTTCATAATCCTTTCATTATCAACCTTATGGATTTGAACATCCTTCTGCAAATTTTTAATGGTCTCTACCATATTCATGTTTTCATCCTTTCCTTCTCCATGTCCATTGTAGTTTGTTTCTTCAATGCCCATATGGACATCCATCCCTCTGATCTCATATTACTGGTTGTACATCCGTTGTGCATCATCCATTCCTCTGCACTCTGTGTTTATTTTGATATGATCTAGTTGTTGTTAACTCTACAAAATGTGCAACCAACAAAAATTTTTCAAGTTAACCGACTCATCAATTTCATGAAAAATATGAACCATTCTGGTTCAATAATATATCAGAATTCTTTCTTTTGATTTCATGAAAATTTGATTGCCTAGATCGATTTTCTGGGTGAATAATTATATTCTACTGTCCAAGAAATTTCCAATGCCTTCTCCCATTCTCAATTCTAAGTCTTGAGCATAAAGTTATGGTTATTTGAAAATTGTCCATTAATTTTTCTGTTCACTCTTCAACTTGGTGCAA
This sequence comes from Picea engelmannii, assembly GCA_009831015.1. Taxonomy (NCBI): domain Eukaryota; kingdom Viridiplantae; phylum Streptophyta; class Pinopsida; order Pinales; family Pinaceae; genus Picea; species Picea engelmannii. Next base: position 297,628 of record ML783557.1, on the reverse strand, counting down.
TTCTACACTGTAATTATGCATTTTTGCACCTACTCCATTGGATTTTTAGTAGGATCTCAATTGGGTTTCTTCATATATATATTTTAGATAGTCTTTCCAATTTTCATCTTTTTCTGGGTTTCAGGTTTCTAGTTACAACCTGCTAAAGTTCTAGGCCAATTCATGTTTTTGGTCTGAAATGCTACAGGTACCTTCTTTTCCATCTTAAATTTTTTTAAGATGACCAAAATTTTAATTCAGCTCCAGGAGTGTCTTCTATGGTTCAATAGCTTTCCATAAACTACTCCTATGCCTCAATTTGATTCCATAGCATAAATTTATGGCCTTTCAAAGTTAGTTGGGTCTTAAAATTTACCCTCCATTGTTTGTCCTGCAACTTCATCATAAAATCTCCGTTTGACGAATGATTTACACCATTATAAATATCTCTCTGGGATCTTTCATTTGGGTTGCAAGAACAAAGTGTACTTTGGTTCAATTTTCTCCTTTGGTTTTTGAGTAGCTAAAAACATTGTTTAGGGCCTCAAAAACGCGCTGCAAAAAGATGACCTTCAAACAATATAAAATGTCATAGAAATTCATTGGTTTTCTACTGTTGTAGACCATCCAAATGAATTTGTGCCGCAAAAATTTCAACCTGTACACCCATATCTATCATGTGCAGCAACACCATAAGGTAGAACATGCTCTGCGTATCTATAACCAATGTGGATCACTTCTCTATCGCGCCAATAACTGGCGCACACTACTTTTGTGTCACGTGCCAATATCGCACAATTTTGGTTCATGCACTAATACTTGTTGTGCAATATTTGTGTCACACGCTAATATTCTACGCACATTTTACTCTACGCGTTGCATCATGCCAAATTTTAGTACTCCCCCACCGCTCACCAGTACTTCGTGCACACCATTAACTAAACTGTCGCGTGACAACATATACCCACATTGTGCACGCACCAACAAAATTCCTTTGTGCTCTGTCAATACTGTGCACACCACACACACCATTATTATGCGTGTGCACACCGCGCACGCCAATATTATGCATGCACCCCTCAATCCACATTGCGCAATGTTAAATTTAGTGTGCACACCCGCGCGCCAAAATTTTTCGCGCATTACCACTCTACATCGCTCAACGCCAAATTTTAGCGCACGCACCTGCACGCCAATATTTTTCTACGCAATGCCACTCTGCACTGCACAACGCCAAATTTTAGCGCGTGCACCAGCACACCAATATTTTTCTACGCAATGGCACTCTGCACCACACAATGCCAAATTTTAGCGCGCGCACCCGCACGCCAATATTTTTCTGCGCAATGACACTCTGCACCACGTAGTGCCAAATTTTACCGCGTGCACCCGCACACCAATATTTTTCTTCATATCACAAGATTTTCACTTCGCATCATGCATTTTAGTGCGCCCACCTACACACATTCATTTTTATGCACATCAATTCCTCGTGAATTCCACTACAGAAATTGGGGCTTTTGCCTAACGTTTTCCCAATTTTTACCATAGACATTCTGCAACCATGCAATTTGGCCACTTTGAAATCAATCCTTTGTTAAATTTCACTTCAAATCAACTTGCTCGGTCCATCCAGGCTCAGTGTTGAAAACTGAATATCTGATACCATATTGTAACATCCCCAACATCCAACTGGGCTATGCCACGTAAAAAATTTCGAACTGTATGCAAATTAAAACATATACACACAGAAACTCTTGCAAACATTTAGATATAAAACTTAAAATAGACAAATACATTCTATAAATACATAGATTTATACATAAATACTAGTAAAGATATACATGCAGCATAGACAAGCAATACCCATAAATATAAAGACGATTATAAACCACACACAGGAAAAACCCATAAAAATAAACACACAAATAATAATGCAACATATAAATTAACACACAATTGACACTTATATTGGTAAGAATATCACCAACTTCGTGCAGACGTTCCACGAACCTCCCAGCCTTAGACCACGATTCTCATCACTCTCAGCAGTGGGTCACCCCCGAGATGGGACTAAACTCCACCCAAGTAAAGGGATTCCTAACCAGGCGGATGTATCTTAGACAACATGAAAGATTCCATCATAGGTGCCAACTCAAACTAACAACCTATAGTCCCTCATTCCCCACATGCTTATCCCACCCCAAGAAGTGTTCCCATTCTCTGCTCAACAGTCCCTTGGCTTCCCCAGTTCGCTTCCAAGGCTTCAACAACAAGCCATAAAAGAAGTCTCAGAGCCCTGTAGCTACAGTTTAGCACCTTCGGGAAGCAATTTCCAGCAATTCTCTCACCTAGAGAGAAATTTCTCACGGTCCTGACAACCCGCCTCTTCAATATCCCACAGGCATGACAACCTACTTTTTCAGTCCAACTCTTGAGCTAACCAAGTACAGGTACATGTACGGGTACAAATACATGTACCGGTTCAGGTACGGGGAGGTACAAAGGACAACTGAATGAGTGAGTGAATGATGATGGAAGGAATGATAGGAAAATGAACTAAGTCCAAGCTATATGTATGCATTTTCCCAACTTGACACTTGTCATGTTGGGATCTACTTTGGCCCACTTGTCCCCATCCTTAGAACTTAGGATAAAATAATTATCCATACTTTATACTTTAAGGAATATTAATATCATATTCCTTTTTGGCTTAAGCTCCCTAGCTTAACCCTTTTCCTTAACTTTTATCCCCTCCCTTTCCCTAACTAGTGGAGTTTAGTCCCCCATACTCTTTTATCGTGGTCGGTCTACATGCAATGATGTATTATATCAATGATGAGACATATACAAAAATAGGTTCATTGGCCTTGAGCATCTAGTCTCTCTGGCCTAATTCAAAACATAAGCCTCCTAGATTATAATAATTGGCTGAGCAACCTATAAAACACAACATATACACAAAGGCTCCCTGGCCTCAAAATCACGCACACTTAAGTTTGTTGTGCTCGGTATCTTGGAATGTGCACACTTCATCATTTTAGTGCATAGTACATGTGCACACTATACCATGGAAGGTGCATACAAAAACGATATAAAAAAACTCACCAACTTAAGTACATTTGCGTTTAGATTTACAGTTGGGGTTCGACCTAGGGGTATTACAACGTTTTTTTGTTCTCAACGTAGGGTTTAACTACATAAGAAGGCAAGAAATACAAATTGAAAAGCATAGGATGTGTGCTCTAATGCTGGGCGAATTCGACAGGCAGTGAAATAGGGGAAGCAACATAGATGTTGAATCAATACTTCCCATACCCCCCATTAAACATTGCTAGAATATTACAAATCACTACAGATAGAACCATGGAGATAGCAACCAAATTGTAAAGTTAATTTTTGGGTCTTGAATAGAATTGTGAATTTTGAACTAACTATGGTCGCCATTTAGACCTTATCAATTGCCTACAAGTGGAAGGAGGTGAAATGAACCAATTTTTAACATTGTTTTAATAAATATAACCACAATTCTAATTCTAATTTGAAATTCCCTTTAAAAATCATTATAAATACAATTTCTTACTTTTTTTTTGTTTTTCTTCAAAACTAAGTGATATATAAAATGTCATCAAGCTATGTGAATCAACATACCACAAGTTGAATCGATATTGATGAAGTGTTGGAGGATTTTTTATATAACTGCAAAGGCTGAGACAGAAACGACTGGTAAATCTTTTCCGAATTCCACCCTGGCAAGATCCTTCTTGCTTTCGTAGAAACAAAATAAACTGGTGATTAATTGTCGGAGAGAGATTTGATTGAGCTGCGAGGATATGCTAAAAACTCATAGTCATAATGGATGTTGATGCTCTTGCATTGGAGTATCTTTATTTAAGTAAGTTGAAAATGTTCAAGTGGAATGACTTGAGGTTTCAAGGATAGATCCAGAGACAAGGGGGTAACCTAGATTCCTACAAGGTTGAGGGGGGTTAGACAGGTCGTAATCATGTAGCGAGGACAATCCGAAATTCCAAAATTTTTTGTGGGTAAGGGTTGTATAGTAGTACCAAAATACTCCACCACTCAAAATATTAAAATTAATAAAATTTCTCAACCAAGGATCGAGACGATTAACCTCCAACGGACAGTTCTAAAACAAGTCCCTGTCTTCATTTGTGCAAGCAAATCATTGTAAAAAGAGTACAGATTTTTAGTGGCAGCATAGAAGTTCAATCAGAGGAAATATGAAGGACAAGGATAAAGTCCACTAGGGTTAAATGCAGTAGTTCACAACAACGCCAGGATTTTACCTCGTCTACTACACAACCATCATAGACTTGTAATTTAAGGATCCAAATTCCAACATAGTTTACCACATAATTTTAATGACTACAATACATTTTAATCATATTACAATTTCATCAGCATACAAATCCATATACAAAATTTGGACCAATGTTACAAATGCAACTTTTAAAACATGTGTATTGTGACCGGTTGATGGCTTGATGATGTCTTTGGTTGCTGGAGATCCTCCTCGCTCCCGCTTTCTAATCGTTGAGACATCACCAGTACCTCCCAACCAATGCTAGGGGTACTCTTCTTCCCCCTGAGACCCCTAAACCACAAAGGGGCCATGCTCACAAACCAGAGAAAAAGTATCTCCCAACTCACCTCACAAGGTCGAGCTACCACTCTCTATTCGAGCTGGGTATCCCAACTCCCACAAGAAAAATCAGTCAAGAAAAATCTGGCAGCATAACCTTATGGATACTAGTCATGATCCCTTCCTCTTCCTTGCCATTACTTTTATAGAGTTATTTTAGTGACCACTTTCCAAATGTATGTTAAATTATTTTTATTAATTGATTTTTTATTAGGAAAAACTCTCCCCCATACACTTGTCACCCAATCCCTTAGTTGCACCATAAATTCATTTAATTAATTAAATTAATTTTCCAATTTCCCTTACCCACCTAAAAGCGTTCCTAAAAATGCTCCTTGTTGCCCCTTTATTCCCTCACTTTCCTTTAATGTCCGACGCCTTTCTTAAAGCTTAGTTGATTTCTAATTAGGAAATTTCTCTAGAATAGATTCCTTTCTATGTTTGACATTCCTTTTTCATTTAATTTCCATTTTCTATCTAAGTTCCAAATTAGCATGTCTTGCACATATCAATAATTAATTTTTAGATAATTTATTTCTCCCTTAAATTCTATTTTTTCTCATCCCCCCTTTATTAATTACTTAATTAATGTTTTTAGTCATCATATCCTACTTAGACCTAGGATTTAATTTCAACTAGGCTTAGCAATTTTTTTAAGGGAAAAATTATAATTAATAAACTTTGCTCATACATAATTATTTTAAGGCTAACCATGTCAAAGTAAGATATCGTTTTCTAGGAACCAAGGTTCATTGACTCACCTATGTTTAAAAACCACGACGTGCCCTTCAATACGCACTACGTGCTCCAAGGGTGCCACTCGCCCTTATTCATGTTTCATTTATGCAATGTGCCCTTCAAGACGCACTATGTGCTCCAAGGGTTCCACTCAAATATGCAATAACAAAAATACTCCAACCATATAGAGTCCACTCCCTGACTCGATCTGGAGTCCAAGGAAGTCCATCGATGCCATCGTCATCCTCAATCTCTCAAGAGTCCTGCACACTAAGGAGAAACCAATAAATAACACCTATCCATACATAAATAACATAACATAACATCATAATCGACAATCTCATCATCAAAATCCATAAGCGAAGTAGTCAATCATGTAATGAACCGGATCACTTGCACGCAAGTGTCCTCAAAGAATAAGTCACATCATGTGCGTGCAAGAGCAGGATGTTACATTTGTTATTTTAAACTTCATCCCAAAGTTTCATAGTATACAAGTGCAAAAATAAAGTATCTGAAAATATCTAAATATCTAGCTATCAAACAAAAATGGAAACTGCTGACGCATATCATATGCGTCCTCCCAGGTAGCCGAGTGTGGACTATAATTGTCCCACTAGACCTTGACCCGATCAATTGTTCGATGTCGTAGATGTCAAATGCGATGGTCTAGAATGCAGATTGGCTCCGCCGTGAGCGCACCCTCATCCAATACTTGCAAGGAAATCATGTTAATCACATGTGTAGGATCGCTAACATAATGTTTCAAGACAGATACATGAAAAACATTGTGCATACACCTCAAAGAATCAGGAAAGCCTAGTTGATAGGCCACGGGCCCCTTCCTTTCCACAATCTCGAAAGGTCCCATGAACCTAGGAGAGAGTTTAGCACCCTTTCCAAACTTGATCGAACTCTTGTGTGGTTTCAATCGCAAGAAAACTCGATCACCAACTTCATAACTACGGTTAGTGCGATGCACATCGACATAACTCTTCTGTCGATCCTACACTTCCTTGATCCTTTGTCTTATCGTTTTCATTTTATCTTCCATTTCTTGGATCGCTTATGGTACTACCAGGACCCTATCCTCAAGCCGATCCCAACTCAAAGGCGTCTAACAAGGTCACCCGTAAAGAAACTCAAACGACACCATATTAATGGTGCTTTGGTAGTTGTTGTTGTATGCAAACTCTACTAGTGGAAATAAATCTTCCCAATGCTTATGTTGGTCCATCAAATACATACGCAACAGATCCTCCAATATTTGGTTCATTCGTTCGATCTACCCATCTGTCTCCGGGTGATATGTAGTACTAAAGTTAAGTTGGGTTGCCAATACCTCTTGTAAACTAGTCCAAAATCGTCTTGGAAACACTTATCCCCAATTGGATATGATCCTCTTAGGCACACCATGCAACCTCACAATCTCACTGATAAAGAATCTAGCTATGTCAGGCGCGTGATATGTCGTACGCACAGGGATAAAATGTGCACTCTTCGTTAGAGTGACAACTACCACGAAAATCAAGTTGTGCCTCCTTGTCGTCATCGACAATCCAACAATGAAATCCATCGAAATAACCTCTCATTTCGATTCTGGAATAACGTGTGGCTGTAGTAATCCTGACTGATGTCTATGTTCAACCTTCACTTGCTGACATTCTAGACATCTCAAGTTTCTAAGAAAATTCTCCAACGATAAGTTTCTAAAAAACCACTATGAAGATAGAATTTTCAAAGGGAAATATTACACAGAAAAGCTCAAGCTATTTTATCATTTTATGCCAGGAGAAGTGTAACATACCTGACCACCCATAGGTTGGGATACACCACTTAAATAGGCTGCAACACACCCAACCACTAGCAGGCGGTGCACACTGCAATCCCAAGACTCAGTTCTCTGCACGGGTCTTGAATTATAACAACATTTAATCTAAAAACAAGCATGAAAGAACCACATGCATTAATAAAGATAAATGCCACATCATAAATGAGATAAACAACGTTCCATGCACAACAAATAGTCAACAGAGAGGCACATTAAAATACATATCTCATAGATAATTAAATACACTGCGGAAATAAACATTACACAAAAAACACAGAGAACACTTATCTTTGCAAGTAAACGTTCACCAATTGGCTACAGACCAAGGACGTTCCTCCCAACCATAGACATTGTTGTTCATTTACTCTCAATAGAAGGTCACCCCCGAGCCAGGGCTATGAATCCACAAGGACGGGTCCTAGGACAAGTCTAAACAAATAGTCGTTGGCTAAGTAGTTGTTAGCCCTTGACCAAGTTTTGGAATAACCTGGATCATTTTGACCTATTTTGGAACTACGACAGCTAGTCAAAGAAGGACCGCCAAATGACGCATCTCGATCCACTTTTGGGCCCCTATTAGGGATTTTGGGTTAATGTAATGGGAAAGGGATGTGGACCCGTGGGTTTACCCACGCTTAGGCCCACTTTTGTAATGTATAAATAGATGCTTAGGCTAGATAGAAGTAGCAGTGCATCTATGTGATGCATGGAAGATGATTAGTGCTAATAGTTAGATCTATGTGATCGGAAGTGGATTGTAAATGCTACGTGGATGATCATAAGAAGCTTGCAAGTCTAAGTGCAAGTTGTTGTAAGAGGCTTTGTGTTGAAGTGTAAGGAAGAAGGATCTATCGAGATGTGAAGATCTTCTGTCCTTTGCAAAGAAGGTTTTTTGTGCTCTTTGTTGTAACTGACGATTGAAGATACTAATAAAGAGGAATATTTGGTGGACGTAGCCCCAGGGTGGGGGTGAACCACGTAAATCTGTGTGTAACTCTCTGTGCTTTGATTCATTGTGTTTATCTCTGCTTATGCTATGTGCTTTTGATATATTCACTTATGCTTTGTGCTTCTTAGATATATATGATTGTTAGATCTGATTGTTGAAATAATGTAACTGCTGCAAAGAGTATTCTTATTCTTATTGATATTTTATTTATAGGATCAATCCCCATTGTGGATTGATCATGTCAGATATTGTAATAGGACCAAATCCCCTTTTGCGGATTGGTCAATAGAAAATTATAATAGGAAGAATAAGAAGTCGGCCCCAACAGTTAATAAGAAGACCCAAAAATACAATAAAGGTGGGTTTACCCACCTAGATGAAGAAGTCGGCCCTGCCAGTGAAGAGACACTTCACACGTGCCAGAACTTGTATAAATAAAGGAGGCTAGCGCCTCATTTGATCACAACTCACTTGCTCAGTTTGAGAGACAAGTTCTGATCTGTTACCGACAAAGGAGAGAGAGAGAGTGGTGCATATCTTGGGAGAGGACTTTCTGTTTTAGCATAAGATCTCTTGGCATTATATTGTCTATTTATATTAAGGAAGTTTTGCTGGGTTTTCTTCCCCTAGAGGGTTTCCCAGGATAAATGTTGTGTCTCTTGTGGATGTGTATTTCTCAATGATCTTGTTCTTATGTTGCTATTATCTATTGAATTTCAAAGAACTATAATAATGGCATAAACATTAACATGGTATCAGAGCCAACCTGAAGGAAGCATATTTCACAAGAGGAAAAATGTCACTGTTGCCGTACCTGCAAATTAGGGTTTTTCAAAAGTGAAGAGTTTCAGCTCCAAAACCACCTAGAAAGTTGCGCCCTCCCCCAAGGATCATTTTGGCACCTTGAGCACACCTTTTCAGTGGGTGGATCTCCCGGAAAGTGAAACCCTAGTTTCAAAAAAGTACCAGAAGTACTAGAAAACCAGTACCAGAAGTACCAGGGTACCAGAAGCACCAGTCCAGAAATCTGCAGATCAAATTTGAAGGGGAAAAAATTGGATTTTATTAGATCCAAACACACGAGGCAGCTCGCCTCAGCCAAGCGCACCTCTTGGTAAGTTTAGTTTTTAATTTTGAGAACTTTCATTTTTCGGTCATTTTCCTAGCTCCATGCCAAGATGTCTGCAAGCATTAAGCTTATTGACAAGTTAGAAGGAGTGGAAAAATTCCATGCCTGGAAGTATAGGATTGGCCTCATTCTTTAGGAGAATGATCTAACAAGATTCGTCAAGGAAGAATTACCAGAACCCGAAGATTCTGCAGAAAAGGAAAAGCATCAAAAGGACACAATAAGGGCCAAAAGAATCATTGCAGATTCAATAAAGGACCATCTGATCCCTTATGTGTCATCCAAGAAGGCCCCAAAAAAAATGTTCGACGCCTTGACCAGACTATATGAAGGAAATAACATAAACTAGAAGATGAATCTTAGAACTCAACTAAAGAATACAAGGATGCATAAAGGAGAAATGATTTAGGAATACTTGTCTAGAATCTCTGAATTCAAAGAACAACTACAAGCTATTGGCAATACCATAGACGAAGACAAACTCATAATGACAACACTAAATGCTCTTACAAGACCTTGGGATGCCTTCATCCAGACGATATGTGCCAGAAAGGAGAAACTGAAGTTCGATAACCTATGGGAAGAATGCATCCAAGAAGAAACAAGAGTAGCTAATCGTGAAGCGCTACTATCTAGTGATGATGATCAAGCCCTAGCCACCCACACCAAAGGAGGAAGGAAGAAACCCTACCTCAAAAGGGAGACTCATAGAGAGCCTCAACCATAAAAAAAATTCAATAACAAAGAATCTCATCCAAAGAGATTTCATAAGAAAGGACAACGCAAGGAAAGAGATCTCTCATCTATACAATGATATCATTGTGATAAGATGGGACACAAGGCGAATTCTTGTCCAGTCAGATGAGAAGAATACAAGAGGAAACATAAGAGGCAACATGCCCACATAGTTGAAGATGAAGAGCCACCTACGAAGATGATCAAGGACCATGTATTGATCTTGGCCCTCTCAGGATCGGTAACACTTGGAGAGGACACATGGCTCATTGACAGTGGTGCATCAAAGCACATGATGGGTAAGAGAAATACTCTCTTTTGTATTTTAGAAAATAAGTTTTCTCAGAAAGTGACACTTGGAGATGATTACCAATATCCCATCAAGGGAGTGGGAGAATCAAACTACAAGTTAGATTCATAAAAATCAATAAAGATGAAGGACATACTCTATGTACCAGGCTTAAAGAAGAACTTACTTTCCATATCAGCTTTAGACAAGAAAGGCTATAGAGTTGCCTTTATGGATGGAGAAGTTCTTATGTGGGCTAGAGAAGAAACCATAAATGAAGCAATCGTCATTGGAAATGAAGAAAATGGCTTATATAAGCTAAAGGGTCACCCAGAGACTGCCATGACCCATGCCATTGAAAAATCATGCGAACTTTGGCATAGAAGATTGGCCCACATAAACTACAAGGCGCTACCATACATATGAAAAGATGTCACAGGTTTACCAGAACTCAAGGGTGATCAGGAAGGCATATGCAATGGATGTGCGCAAGGGAAGAATATCAAGAACCCTTTTCCAAAGAGGGACAACAAAGCAAAAGGAGTACTGGAACTCATTCATTCAGATGTGTGTGGCCCAATGCCATCATCCTCCATTAGCGGGTATGTATACTATGTATCATTTATTGATGACTATTATCGCAAGACCTGGATATATTTCTTGAAATCTAAAGATGAAGTATTCAACAAGTTCAAGGAATTTAAATCCTTGATAAAGAATCTTTCTGAAAGGAAGATTAAGATACTCAGGTCAGATAATGGAGGATAATATACCTCAAAAGAGTTCGTGGAATTCTACAAAGATGTTGGGATCAAGAGGGAACTTACTACTCCCTATAATCCTAAAAAAAATGATGTAGCTAAAAGGAAGAACAAAACAATCATGGAAGCTGTGAAGACTATGATCCATGATCAAGATCTTCCTAGGTGCTTATGGGCAGAAGCAACAATAGCAACTGTTTATGTGCATAACCGATTATCCCATAACGCACTTGGGTTCAAGACCCCGGAAGAGATGTTTACCGGAAAGAAACCAGAGGTAAGTCATCTAAAAATATTTGGTTGTCCAGTCTTCATACACATTTCGAAAGAAAAGAGAAACAAGCTGGAACCCTCCGGAAAGAAGGGAATATTTGTGGGATACTGTGAGGTCTCCAAGGCCTTCAAAATCTATATACCAGATCACCGCCACATTGAGATCAGCAAGGACGTAACCTTTGATGAAGAAGCAGCTCTTAAGAAATCAAGAAGATGCCAGTTTGAAGATGTGTATGAAGAGGAACCAAAAATTCCCAGGACTACAGAATCCATGAGGGAAGTTCCCAGAGATGCAGAACCAATGAGGAAAGTCGTAGCTTCCCCTGATGAGGAAACTCTTGAAGACCATGATGTAACAAAAGTTCAAGAACCTCCTCAAATGATCTTCTCCCATAAAAGAAAGCCTGCTTAGGCAAGAGAGCTTATTCAATATGGAGAGAAGTATGGTGTTCCAGAAGGAACCTCGAGATAGGTGAAAAGACCAAATCCATTCTCCAGTTACATGGCTTTGATGTGTGATCTCCTAGATGAGGAGCCTACCTACTTTGAAGAAGCCATCCAAAAGAAGGAATGGGAAGATGCCATGATAGAGGAATACCAATCCATAATAAAGAACAATGTATGGGAAATTGTTCCCAGACCAAAAAGTAAGGATGTGGTATCATCAAAATGGCTCTTCAAAATAAAACATGCTGCTGATGGAAGTATTGAGAAATATAAAGCAAGATTTGTTGCTCGTGGCTTTTCCCAGAAGGAAGGCATTGACTATGAAGAGACATTCACTCCTGTGGCTAGATACACTTCGATCAGGACCATCATAGCTCTTGCAGCTAAGATGAAGTGGAAGCTGCACCAGATGGACATGAAGACAACTTTCCTAAACGGTGTCATCGAAGAGGAAGTATATATAGAGAAACCTCAAGGATTTGAGGTTGAAGACATGAAGTGTCATGTTTGTAGATTAAAGAAAGCCTTATACGGATTGAAGCAAGCTCCCATAGCTTGGTATGGCCGTATAGACAGTTTCTTGACGAGCTTAGTCTTTACCAAGAGTAAAGTAGACTCAAATCTCTACTTCAAAATTATGGATAATGAGCCAGTAATCTTACTGTTATATGTGGATGACTTATTCTTAACTGGAGAAGAAAATCTCATCGTTGAATGTAAAAGGAGACTTGCCTCTGAATTTGAAATGAAAGACCTTGGCCTAATGAATTATTTCTTAGGTCTTGAGGTATGGCAGAGTCCAGAGAGGATCTTCCTTAACCAAGGGAAGTACACGGTCGAGATCTTAAAGAGATTTGACATGCTGGAATCCAAACCCATGAATACACCCATGGAAGAGAAGCTGAAGCTGTTGGTCGATACTTCGTCAGATTTGATTGATGCCACACTATACAGACAAATTATTGGATCACTGATGTACCTGACGAACACCAGACCAGACATTTGTTTTTTCCGTGAACACCTTGAGTCAGTTTCTGGTAGAGCCCAGACGTGTTCACCTAGTGGCTACAAAACATGTGATGAGGTACCTTAAAGGTACAATAGATTATGGTCTCAACTATGATGGAGATCATAATTTCACATTGAGGGGATACACTGATTCATATTGGGCAGGAAGCGTTGTTGACAGAAAAAGCACTTCTGGATGCTGTTTCAGTTTGGGATCAACCATGATCTCATGGCAGAGTAGGAAGCAATCCAGTATTTCTCTCAACACAACAGAAGCAGAGTACATTGCCGCATGTTCTGCTAGCTGCGAAGCTATATGGCTTCGAAAGTTGTTGACCGATCTATTTGACCTAGAGATGGAAGCAACCATGATCCTATGTGACAACTAGAGCTGCATAAAGATGACAGAGAATCCTGTATTCCACGACAGGTCGAAGCACATAGAGATCCGCTATCATTTCAACTGCGACATGGTACAGAGAGGAGCCTTGAAGCTCCAGTACATTAGCATGGATGAATAGGTTGTTGATTTTTTGACCAAACCTCTATCTCATGTAAAGTTTGAACACTTTCAAGATAATCTTGGTATAGTTTGAAAGGACCCTCCCTGAAAGGGGGAGTATATATTATTCCTTGCTTCTGACCCCACTGTTAGATGTAAAGCAAGATGATGTGTGTTCCTTTCTTCTAACCTCACTATTAGACGTAAAGAAAGATGAGTCATTGCTTTTGACCTCACTATTAGACATAAAGCAAGACGATGTGTGTGTTCCTTGCTTCTAACCTCGCTGTTAGACGTAAAGCAAGACGAGTCATTGTTTCTGACCTCGCTGTTAGACATAAGGCAAGACGATGTGTGTGTTCCTTGATTCTGACCTCGTTGTTAGATGTAAAGCAAGATGAGTCATTGATTCTGACCTCACTGTTAGACATAAAGCAAGATGATGTGTGTGTTCCTTGCTTCTGACCTCGCTGTTAGACGTAAAGCAAGATGATTCCTTGCTTCTGACCTAGTTTTTAGACGTAAAGAAAGATGATGTACACCTTGCTTATGACCTAGTTGTCAGATGTAAAGCAAGATGTGACTTGCACTGAGATACCAGCTTAATAACTGTGACATAGAGCCAGTCTAGTACTATGATGGGCTAGACTAGTGCTGTGATGAGGTATCATTTTTATACTGATACATATTGATACAGATGATGATGGCATTCCTTTGTGAATGATGATGCTTCCGATGAAGAAAACTTCCGATGATTTATAAATACGCCAGCCAAGATGATATTGATGATGCTGTCCTCCTACCTGATGCTACTGATGATGTTGTCCTCTCTCTCTCGCATGATGCTGCTGAAGAATACCCTTCTTGTTAAGGGGGAGTGTTGAAATAATGTAACTGCAAAGAGTATTCTTATTCTTATTGATATTTTATTTATAGGATCAATCCCCATTGTGGATTGATCATGTTGGATATTGTAATAGGACCAATTCCCCTTTTGCGGATTGGTCAACAGACATCCATAATAGGCAGAATAAGAATTCGGCCCCAGTAGTTAATAAGAAGACCCAGAAATATAATAAAGGTGGGCTTACCCACCCAGATGAAGAAGTTGGCCCTGCTAGTGAAGAGACACTTCACACGTGCAAGAACTTGTATAAATAAAGGAGGCTAGTGCCTCATTTGATCACAACTCACTTGCTCAGTTTGAGAGACAAGTTCTGATCTGTTACCGGCAAAGGAGAGAGAGAGTGGCACATATATTGAGAGAGGACTTTCTATTTTAGCATAATATCTCTTGGCATTATATTGGCTATTTATATTAAGGAAGTTTTGTTGGGTTTTCTTCCCCTAGAGGGTTTCCCAGGATAAATGTTGTGTCTCTTGTAGATGTGTATTTCTCAATGATCTTGTTCTTATGTTGCTATTATCTATTGAATTGCAAAGAACTATAATAATGGCATAAACATTAACACTGATGTATATGTGAGTGCTTAGTGTTGATCGACAGGACCTGATGTGTTACTGTTGCTAAGTGATGAGATACTGTAGATCTAAGTGAATATTGAAATGCTCTGTGCTATCTACGAAGTAGAATAAACGTTGGATATTAATGGTTGACTGATGATAAGTGTGTTGTAAGTAGTATAATCATAGATCTGTGTCCCAGCTAAGGTTGCAGACACCTGAGTCTTGCAACCACCCCTGCCTCTACCTCGGGTGAGACTTCATCTATTTCGCAGGTGTTGCCGAAAGGGTCGGTAGTTAGGGTTTTGTACGTGCGCTCTTAAGTGTTGAACCCTGGGTCTGCCCCTCTGTGCCAAGAAATGGTTCTATTGTCGGGACCTGAAACTGTGATTGCTGGGAATTGAGAAAGAAAAGCTTCGTGCAAAGATTTGATCTAGAAACCGTGGAAGGTTTGTGTGTGGATCTATACCCTAGTGTGCAGTATTCTACTTGATCTGAAAATCTCTGTGCTAAAGAAAGAAGGAAGGATATATATGAAGAAAATAAGCCAGATCTGAACGCTTTGTGCCCTAAGAAAAGAAAAAGTGGGGAATTCTGAAAGAAAGAGGTTAGATCTGCATAAAAGAGGTAAGATCTGTAAGTTTTGTGCTCTGATAAAGGTAAGAAAGTTCTATATTTGAAGATTTGTGCTCTATAAAAGTAAGACTAGTAGAAATTTTTGTTTCTAAAAGCATGGATCTAGGTATTCTTGGTAGATTTTGTCCTAGCTTGAAAACTAGGGCATTGTTAGATGAAAGAAGGTTTGATATGAATAGATTTGATAAGAATAGTGATAGATATGTTATACCTATGCATAGAAAGAATGTTTTGACTAACAAATGGATGCAGGATCCTAGAAAGAATTTTTTGCAGGCTAACTACCATGATCCTAGTGCATGGTACAGAAGGGGCTGGGGATCATTTAAAAAAAAGAGAGGATTGACCCTATGTTACAGTTGCAGAAGACCGGGACATCTAGATAAGGAATGCCCTGGTGGAAGACCTAGTTGTCTTTGTTGCAAATCTCTAGATCACGAAGTATTGGATTTCCCTAGAATGATTGCTAAGCTTGAAAAAATGAATCTGCATGAAGAAAACCCTAAAGAAGATCCAGAAATAGTAGAACCCCAGAAATAATTAGAGAATATGTTACTACAGATGAAAGACACCTTGAATGACCACCAACATGTTAGATTAGCATAGATATTTAAAGAAAAAGAATGCATCAAGGTAAGAATAGGAGACTTTGACATTGACTGTGTTTTGGATGAGGAAACACAGGTGAATGTTATGCCAGAAAAAACTTGGGAAGCTATAGGGAGGCCTGCTATGACTCCATCTCTAGGAGGAATAGGGTTATTCAGAGGAAAACTGGTAAACCTATGTGGAAGGCTCACTCAGATATCTATGAATGCCAATGGAACTTTGACAGACGAATATTTTGAGATTATCAAGTTCATTGAGGACATCGCCTCCTTTACTATGTTACTTGGAAATCCTTGGATTGAAAGAGATCAAGCTAGAAAGAAGGAAGACAAAAAAGTTTTAGAATAACATAGACAAGAGTTAAAAGACTTCATGACCAGAAGGATCGTGCAGTTGATTGAAGAATAGGAGAACAAATCGAAGCCATATCACACTAGGAACCCAGACTTCGAAGTTATCAAAATGTCAGAGGACTCACAAAAGACTGAAGTTTCTATCTCATATAAAGAAAAGATGTTATACCTGAACCCTAAGAAAGAACCTCAACAGTGCGAAGTGACTATATCCAAGGAAAATAGGAATCAGAATGGGAAAATAAATACTGAGATGAAGCTCACTGGAAATAAAGCTAGAAAGTTAAATAAGAAGAGGGAGAAATTGCAGGAGATTCCAGATGGAACATCACAGAAAGAAACTCCGCAGAATTTGAGCTTCACTGAGATATCAGAACAACAACATGGGTCACTTCGCCATGGTGAAGCAATATAGTCACTGAACCAATATACCCATTCGACTTCCACCCCAAATAGACATAAAAGCATTAGAGGATCACCACCAGACCATTGGACAATGTCATAACGGATAGAATAGAGTTAACGGAGGCCCCATACCCGTTGCAAGCAAACCATTTATGAGATTACCTATTTATCTCATCGTGCCATGCCCGAAGAACACTTTTTCCAACTGATAAATTGAAGCTCATAGACTAGCAAGTGTCCACAGTGATCATCACGTCCTTGTTATTCATTCCCATGTAGTGCCCAAGATCATTGTGACCCCGATTATTTATCCTGTGCGCGTATGTTCGACGAACTCACCGCAGTCAAAGAGTCCATCATAGAATTCCTCCTTGATTTAATGACTGAGAGAGTCATGTTAGAAAGAGGAATGTCCACCGAAGTCCAAGCATCATCGACAAGAGGAGTAACATCTTCTCCATCCACTGCCTGAGCAGGATCATCTCGACGGGTCGAAGAGAAGCGTACTAAACATAGAGACGTTTTGGAGAACGCTAAACTAATTCTGAGCATTTTTCCTTCTTACCTACCCCCTTTTCATCGTGAAATCAACTGTGACAGTGTGCCTCGAGAATTCGAGTATGATATGGTTAGTGCGTACCTTCCAAAAGAGGACAAAATAGTGGTTCGTACCGATCATGACAAAATCACAGCGTTGAAGTTTAGCGACTTCAACCTCGGCGATAGGAAAGTCTACAATATGCTCACTCCACACAAGTATCTAACAAAGATGAAGGGAAAGAACTCAAATATCATCCCATAGTCTTGGACCCAGAACCTCGCGCTGTCAACGTTGTTGAATGTCATGAAGATCCCACACTTTGGTAGACACCAAGAGGTGAATGTGTGCGTAAAGATACTTCTGTCTTGCTATCATGGAGGCTACTTGTGGTTGAACCACCGTGTCATGGTGGATCCCACCTTGATTAATTAGATCATAGGACTCAACATGAAAGGACCTGATCCACAAGAATTCTATCCTGGAAAGACCACCGACAGAGCACTAGCAACGGAGATCAAAGAAACCTATGGCGATGTCGAGAAAGGCATGCGAGGATACAAGGTAGCCTCTATTCAGAGTGGTGTAGTGCACCTTTCCTGTCAGCTGATCGTAGGCAAGATAGTACGCAGGAACTGGCCCACCCAAGTAACTTGCTTCGTCGTTGACCTTGCAGGGAAGTGCGCCGAGGGTTTGCATATGAACTGGGCACAGTACCTTGTCAATCAACTAGAGCTTGATTGCAGGGAAGCACAAGACCAAGGGTATGAGTTCCATTTCAATTGGCTTCTCATATTGATCACCTTCATAGCATGGGAGATGTCTAAGGGTGCCACTTTCTTAGAGACCGAGCCATTCGAACATTTGGCTGCGAGGTTCAGTACCCTATGGTTCTCGACCGACATGGAAAAGCAATGGTAGTCGAATGTTGTCTTCCACGTATAATACAACTAACTGAAGACCACCATCTAGGATATGCCTTGAATTACCCCAAATATGTTCCACATATTCATACCCTTAATGAAGTTCAGCGTGGATCGCCACTTCATGTATATAATAGCGCACGCTGATGAACATAAGCAACAATTGCAGTCTTAGTACAAGTTGACTGAAGAAGACCTCGAAGAGATCACCAAGGATTGGTCAGCAGACCTTCTCATTCCAATGAACTTGGTAGAGTTGTCCAATGTTGATAGCCCAGAGACTGTATTGGATACACCGGGACCAAGCAAAATGAAGAATCTTGAAGAGGTTCACGAAGTAGATAGTGCATCTGTAAGGACTGCCTCTATCACACCAGATGAAGGAGGTGATGGAGAAGAGATAGCAGGTGCATAAATTGAACAACAGAAAGGTAAAGTACCACCGCCTAGGGACGAAGAAGACTCGTCAAAGAAAAGGAAGGTCTCACCTCTGAAAGCATCCTTTTGAAAGAAGCCTAGGAACCCTGTGACCAAGATGTGAACTGCCCTCACGTTGGATGAATTTGATTTCATCATTGCAACAGTGAATGATGCTTCAAAGGAGATAGCAGAGAAGCAGGAGGTGAAGCAGGAGCAGATGTATAACCGTATAGAGATCGAAGTCCAAGGAGTTCAGCAGGGACTTGAGTTCAGCTGCACAGTACACACTGTGCCTCTGACAACAAGGATAGTAGAACTAGGAGATGACCCAACCCGACTTCACCAGATTGCTAACATGGTCGAAGCTCGCCTTTGATAAGCTCAAGAAGACACAACACGAACCACCCAAGCTCTGACACAGGTACATGGAGTACTTTTCAAGCAACACAATGCTTCCAAAAGAGAAAAACTTTCTCTTCATGTACAGTGGGATAAATAGAAAGCAGAGCTACAGTAAAGCAAGGAACAGTTGCTCACAGAGCAGCTTGAAGTAAAGGAACTAGTCGACAGAGCACTTTTCTCTGTGACCGTTATCGAAGTACCAGCTGAAGAGAGAGTTCCACAAAAGGTGGCCCAACTTGAAGACGTTATACAGAAGCTGCAACAACACATTACTGATCTAGAACTCTGCGTTGTGCCCGAGACCCCCCAGGAGATGAGAGACCAGCGAGAAGTAAATGCTCGGAGCACAGTTGATCGATTGAAAGATCTTGCCTCGGAGTGCAAGAAACTCAGTAACCAGAGTGCCCAAATATACGAGAACTTTACAGAGAATCCAAAGTTACAGGCGCTGGAGTCACAACTCCAGGAAGAAAAGAAGCATGCAGATACATTACATGCATAGTTGAAGGCTCTGTCTGCAGTGGATAGAATAAAACAATCTCATGAACAATGCACAACTCAACAACTGATACATATGATCCAGAGAAAGGTCATGGAAGTAACTCAGTAACTCCATTCGGTGCAAGACAAGGCATGCATATTATTTGCTGAGATCGAAATCCAGGGAGCATAACTTAAGAAAGTCGTCATCACTGTAGAACAACGCTTGGAAGGACCAGTAAATGACACAATGATCCTGGAATTCACCCAGCAGGAGGCCATAGAGAAGCAAAAGGTCGAAGTAGCTTGAGCCAGGCTCAAGACCTTCGAAGCAGAATTGCATAGACCAGAGTGACTCGGGACGAGTCACAGGTGAGTGTTTGGGGCATGTTGGCACTTGACCAAGTTTTGGGATAACCTGGGTCATTTTGACCTATTTTGGAACTGCGATAGCTAGTCAAAGAAGGACCACCAAGTGAAGCATCTCGGTCCACTTTTGGGCCCCTATTAGGGCTTTTCGGTTAATGTAATGGGAAAGGGATGTCGTCCCGTGGGTTTACCCACGCTTAGGCCCATTTTTGTAATGTATAAATAGATTCTTAGGCTAGATAGAAGTAGCAATGCATCTATGTGATGTATGGCAGGCGACTTAGTGCTAATAGTTAGATCTGTGTGATCAAAAGTGGATTGTAAATGCTCTGTGCATGATCATAAGAAGCTTGCAAGGCTAAGTGCAAGTTGTTGTAAGAGGCTTTGTACTGAAGTGTAAGGAAGAAGGATCTAACAAGCTGCGCAGATCTTCTATCCTTTGCAAAAAAGGGTTTTTGTGCTCTGTGTTGTAATTGATGATTGAATATACTAATAAAGAGGAAGAGTTGGGGGACGTAGCTCTAGGGTGGGGGTGAACCACGTAAATCTGTGTGTAATACTTTGTGCTTTGATTCATTGTGTTTGTCTCTGCTTATGCTATGTTCTTTTGATATATTCACTTATGCTTTGTGCTTCTTAGATATATATGATTGTTAGATCTGATGTATATGTGAGTGCTTAGTGTTGATCTGTAGGACCTGATGTGTTATTGTTGCTAAGTGCTGAGATACTGTAGATCTAAGTGAATATTGCGATGCTCTTTTCTATCTGTGAAGTAGAAAAAGGGTTGGATATTAATGGTTAACTGATGCTAAGTGCATTGTAAGTAGTATAATCATAGATCCGTGTCCTAGATAAGTTTGCAGACACCTAAGTCTTGCAACCACCCCTGCCTCTACCTTGGGTGAGACTTCATCTGCTTTGCAAGTGTTTCCAAAAGGGTCGGTAGTTAGGGTTTTGTCGGTGCACTCTTGAGCGTTGAACCCTGCGTTTGCCCCTCTGTGCCAACAATAGCTCTCAGGTTTCCCAACCTCAAAACAATCCTAATTTCTAGATCTCCTTCCCCCTCAACCTGCACAACCCCAAGAAATGAACACCTTTCTCTACCATGTAGTCCCTAAGGGTGTTCCATTTCTCTCCAGGGCTCCGGTGCTAATGATCAGGAAATATCCCTACTGGAAACTCCAAGGACTCTCATCTATAGACAGTTCCATCCGAACTTCCATCAAGTTCATGCACAAAGGCATCCATTCCCTCCTGGAATGATTAGTAAATCATTACATCCATTCAACGATGGATCCCTTGTTCCTGCCATTCGTTTCCATGCTGAACCCAAGAGAACATGAAATAACAATAGTGAGTGAAGAGAAGGAAGAACAAGGGAGAAAGGGGAAGAATGATCCCCTAACCTCACCCCAAGCCACCCTCACACAAACATTCATATCCATGCTCATACCAAGAGCATACAAATGCAGCAAGAGTGAGGCTCCCAAAAATGAAGAGAGGAAAAGGTGTAACAATGAAATGAATAAGAACAATTGAACGAATAAGTGTTAAATTATGTACCAAGGCAAGTGTTTCTCTTCCCTAGGCCCTAAGGGGGAGAAATTGCCGAATATGGTTCTTAGTCAAATTAATTTGTGAGATGCAAATTAAAAGATAACTTTATGATTAAAGTGAGGGTGAGTGAAGAGACACAAAATCTCAGCCACCCATCTAATCTAATATCAGCTGTTAGATTAGAAAACTCCTCACCTTCCCTCAT
>ML783557.1:241896-267913 GCA_009831015.1 Picea engelmannii | reverse complement strand
GAATTGTTTACAACTACAATTCAATTACTTCTATTAATCCAACTATCAATTGGAATGAACTCATCATTACATACACATGTATTATCAGTCACACAGAATTTTCATAATGCAACAGTTAATAAGATAACAATCAATGTGCCAATTCCCATGGCCACATCAACACAATGCATCCATGCATTGACTACATAATACCACATAACTATTTCATGCATTCCACCATGATGAGTTGGAAGGTATGGCAAACGACTCAACACATCATCCACACACTTCCTACAACTTTCCTAACTACTTGGTTACCTTCCTTTTCAACCCAAACACAACACCAAGAATATAATCCTAAAGTGCTCTTCAGCGTCAACAAAGAGGTTGCAGTCCAAACATCAGATATACAGTAGATACAATTGAGCACTCATATAGCTCTATAGCCCTTCCATATCAAACCATATTATGGTATCACACATGACTAACTCTATGACTATCATTTTTATAAAAGGAGTATGTCTCCTGAATTACCCTGGTTATGATCTCATAACCAAACATAACATAATATGCAACCAACATTTATCTAAATGCATTCTAGCATCAACAACATTTTCATACTCTAGGCCTTTGGCCATTACATATCAATTTAAATACTGAAATTTAACTGAGGGAATTCTTACCTCAATCCCCTTCAACATGTATGCATCAACAGAAAATAAATGCATACTTGGTTGTTATCAACCTACTTGTTGCTATCTGACCAACTGATGTTTGTAGAAGCTCACAAACTTCCTACTTCATCATTTTGATCACCATTTCTGCCACCCTCATGGGAATTCACCTAGATGGAAATCATAAGAAACAACAACATCCACATATTTAACCCTGTTGTATCATTTTTCTGAATACATAATCCATCATTAGTCATAATTAAACATTATTTCATAATAATAGACTATTCTAGGTTCACAAGCATGTTATATGCATATCCAAGCATGTACAGATGCAAAATTACACATCCATATGCACCAATCATTTATTATCAGCATACCTACTAATGCATATGGATTTTAACTTAATTTTATGCCTCATGCACTCTAGTGCTCTTTTGTTTCAATTCCCTTATTTATTTATCTATTTATGTTGTAGTTGGTTGTCCTTGAACTTCTTCAGAACCTTGTTGCCTTGTGTGCTCCCATTCTTCTCATCTGCACTATGGTTCCCTAGTCTGAACACTTTCCAGCCAAGTTCCACTTGGCCATTCTGCAATCCAACCAAGGTGTTCTATTTTCCAGTAGCCCCTCCTAGGCAGTCATATCCAACTTTAACTTTGTGAAACATTTTATCACCCTAGAATGAAGTAGCTCAAACATTCCATCACTCTACTACAATGTTCTTGAATCAAGTACTATTACTCCTTAGTTGTCCATTAGGCTACTTCATTAACCTTTCCCTGTGAAACCATACCTTTCACACTTAATATCGTTCCCAATGGAAATCCATTTTCATTCAGTGCCACTTTTCAAGTGAGAGAGCATTCCAGATTCTCTGCATTGGCATCCTGCTTCCACTGTGAACTCTGATACCAGAAGTGGATTTCTTTCACTAAGTACTTTTAGACAGTAGATAAGTCATATCTAACAAATCCTTCCCTAGAACTCCTATGCTTGACACATAAAGATTATTCATACACCACCTCTTAATATCTTTGTTTTCTTCCATATCAAGCTTGCAACTGTCTACAAATCTCTACCTTCAAGGCTATGGAGCCTTACTTTTCATTTCTATTCCCATTAATGACATTATTCACCTGCTAGCTTCATGTCCCATGTGAGGATTCTTTCTTTTGTAGTACCTCATCCAACTTTTGTAAGAAAGGTCATGCCTCCATGATCCTAACATCTGACCCTATTCTTGAATTGATCTGGTTATACCTCTAATCTTGACAAACCTGCAAGCAACCATCTTGTTAGAACTATACATATCATACAAAAAATTGTCAATTAAATTTACAGGTATCTTTTCATTTAATTGATAATATTAATCTTTAATTAATATCATTTTTCCTTTTATCCTTTATTCATAATGCTCATGAATTAACTCTCTTTTAATAATGACTGTGTGTCGGTTCTTTTGTCTTCATGATTTGATCACAGACATGGATTGACTCATTATATTGTACTCATGCTTCTACTGTGTTCTTAGATCATAAACATATCATATTTTGATCTTTTATCAATTCTCTGTATTATTCCAGTGTTAATTCTCTGTCGAATTAAATATTTATGAGGCGCTTCCTTCAAACCATTTACATATGACCATATGTGCAAAACCACATGCTTATTGATTTGAGCATTGCCTCTTCTTTTTCCCTTTGTTTATTTATTCCATACAACCGCAGGTGGTGACTAGGCGCTAAGATAAGAAGTGCTTGATCATGATGAGCTGGAAGGTTCTCATTTACTTTGGAACTTCGACTATTCGTGGCTTCGGCCTTCACCTTTGATTATCCTATCCTTTCCACTTTATAGATTGGATGGTCAATAGTAATTGTGGGCTGACAACATGCTCGCTTTTTATCAGAGAGATCTGTCCCCACAATATGAAAAGTGCTCACCCAAATATCCTTTAAATCGTGGTCGTTGATCCCTTGTCTCTATGATATCAACGACGCTGGAAAATTGCGGGTTGTGAACTAGGACGTATGCTAATTTTTCCTCCTCTCCCTGCAGTGGTCCCCCACCATCGATTTTCCATTCACAGATCGACGACTATGAATCACTTCGGCTCTTTGGGATTTGCGAGTTTCAAAATCTCCGCCTTCACTTTCTCTCAGAGTGATTTCACCCGAAGTCGACGATCTGTCGACGTGTGTCTCTTGCAGATCAATGGTTGTGAATCACTTTGGCTCTTCGAGATTTCTCGAATGAATTCCAACTATCACATCTCTTTCCTCTGGAGTGTGCAGTCTTAGAACTGCACGTTTTGTCGCTATGCGGAGAAATACTAGAAGCAGAAATGTGGCCTAATCAGGTGGGTGACACGTGTCACGTTCTAACTGACGTTTCAATCTTCCATATGATCAAAACTTATTGACACATGGCACACATCCTATGTGTCCACGTCATCAAAGGTGACATTCACAATCCACATCACTTCATAATTCTGGGGTCCACATCACCTCCAGGTGACGTCATCGTGCCCCACTACTTCGGTTCTTCGGCTCTTCGGGCTTTGGGACTTTGGGAGTTTCTGCACTAGAAAATTCCAATTCTCCCAAACTATGGATTCCCAAACTGACCAATCTTTTGACATGTGTCTCCCTTATCAGATGGTCCATAATAACCCCAAACCTTGGGACTTCGGTAGATACTGCTACAAAGATCAACAATTCTCAATTACTTTGGGACTTCAGGTAATCCTTTGCCCTAGTGCTTTTCTCTACAAAACCTTCTGGAGTACCAAATCTCCAAAGTAAGATATCTAGCACCACGTGTCCTTGTTGATGGACATTCTAGATGAACTCTGGGCTTCGGGCCTTTGGGAGTTCTTCTTTTCGCATCTATCTTTCTTCCGAAGTGGTTATCCGCCAGGGTGCAGGATCTTCTGACGCGTGTCCACTTCGATCAACGGTTTGGATCTACTTCGACTCTTCGAAGTTTCAGTGTTTGTGCACTAACATGTCACATCACTTAATTGTAACATTCCACTCTTACGTGCACTGAGTGAACTTATTCTTTGAGGACACTTGCGTGCAAGTGATCCAGGTTATTATACTATTGGTCGTTTTGATTATGATTATGAGATATTGGGGATTTGATGATATGTTATTTTGTTGTATTTACATAGACAAGTACTATTGAATGGGTTCTCTTGAGTGTGTAGGACTTTGGAAATTGAAGATGCAGAGGTATCGATGAAACCTGTTGGACTCCAGATCGAGTTAGGGAGTGGACTGTAGGATTTGAATGTTGTTGATGTGACATATGTACATATGATTAGATGTTATGATTATTAATTATTATTGCTAACATGATTCGTTGATGGATGCAGGTTGATGATATCTTGCCGACCAGACTCACATTTGGAGTAGAGGGGTCACGCACAACAACTAGGGACATTGAGGGAGAGGTGTGGCAACAACCCTGCCACAACCTACTAGCATTCTCATCGTGGTTCAAACTATAGGTTAACGATTACCTAGTTCGAGAAGACCCATGATGCCGTGAGGGTAGACTGTGATAGTCACTCATGATGATTCTAAGGGGTGCACAATAAGGTAGGGTCCTTATTCCTTAGAGGCCCTTAGTCTCCCACAAGATCACCTGATGGAGTATTGACTCCAGGGGTGAGACGTCTACCAAATTCATTCAAGAGGCGAGTGACACCCTTGGAGCACGTAGTGCGTCTTGAAGGGAACGCCACACAAAGAAAATAGAAGGAGGTGAGTGACACCCTTGGAGAATGTAGTGCGTCTTGAAGGGAACATCGTGATTTGAATTGGTAAGTAAATAAACCTAGTGCCTAGAAAACTATGCCTCCTTAGGACCTGGTCGGCCTTAAAATGAATGATGTGATAAGTAAAGTTTAATGACTAAATTTTTCCCTTAAGAACTATCTCCAAGACTAGTGAATTGAAAACCTAGGTTTGAGTAGAACCTGTTAGCACTAGGAGTGACCTTTAGATTGCATGGAAGGCAAGCCCAGTACCCATCAAGTTATAAGTGAATGTAAGGGTGTTTAAAGGGTCAAATGGAAAAGGACTTAAGTGATAATGTTCTAACTTAGATAACAGGGATAACATACACCAAAAATTAAGGTCTTGGCTAACTTCGATCAATAGTTTGGGAATAAGTATGAATAGAGGGAAGACTTGACTAAGAGAAGTGTAGGGGATGTTGTAAACATCATGTCAACAAGAGACTAAGGAGGAAAGCTTATTAACACAAGATATTCTTGAACTAAGAAACTAAGGAAGATAAATAAACATCATGATAACATAATGATAAAACATACATCATAACATCACCACAATCATTCATGTGAATCATTCAAAGCATTAACATTTAGCATCAGAAGGAAATAGACTAAAAGAGAAGATGATTTCTATTAGTCAAAAAGTCTTAAGTCCAGTACACCACTAGATCACAGTTACTTCCTCAAAATATTACAGTATGAGGGAGCCTTGCTCAACCATCCGAACCTACTAAATCAATTGATCTATCTATTTATAACAAAAGGGAGGCAACAATAGGAGGTACGAGCTATCCTCCTTTCCTTGGAAAAATCCAAACATTTATTTGATTTAACAACTTATCTAACCACCTATGTTATAAAACAGGAAAATGTTGGTGACTAATCCAACTGAACTTCAAACTGATTTGATTCCCTTTGTTGTGCATCTCTTTGTTTGTCACGTGTCTTTTAAAGCATGTGGTTGTATTCATGACACCAGCTGCATTCTCCATCATCAATCTATCCCAAAGATGATAGTTTGGTCCTCCTAGATCCCTAGTTTGTTGGCAGCTTCCTTGGGTAGCAAATATGGGTAGCGCACTACTAGGAGAAAATGTAGCACCTGTAGGTACCGCCACTGTGCTGCATATTTGTGCTAGCTTTTCCTCTATGAAATATTCGATAACGCCTGTATGTAGCACCATTGAGCTGCATATCTGTACAGACTCTGCTCTATGTGCAATATTACGTAGCACCGTTAGGTAACACCCCTATGTTGCGCCCGTATGACAATTCTGTTATTTGCCAAATATTAGGTAGCGCATGTAGGTAGTGCCATTTACGCTGCATCTATGTGCAGATTAGGTAGCATTGCCAAAAATGCAACGCCTTCAATCTTGAAAGTGTGCAGAGAAATTTGTGGTCTTTCATGATGACAAAACCATTTCAATTAAGTGCCTTGACTGTACAATGGGTAGTGCCTTTTTACCACTGGGGAAACTAGCACTTAGCAAAAACTCAAAACCCAGCTAGTTAAACGATTAGAAGCCTATATGATGGTACAACTAGTATGTTCATATCAGTTAACCCTCCCAAAAAGGAACAATTCTCAAAAATAGGGCTTACCATTACCAACTATTTTTTTCATTTTAACACTTAGCCTCACACTCTTTTTGGTAGAAAGAGGATCTTCAATTGGAACAACAGACTTCTTCTTCTTAGCATTGACAAGATTCTTCAGTGTAGTTGTGCTCTCCTTAGCTGTTGGTTTATTATCCTCAATGGTAGATTCAACCAACACCTGTAAATTTCTTTGGGCTGCCTCATCTTGAAAGTGTTTCAGCTCCGCCTTTAACTTCATGTTTTGAGACTGAAAGCCTATGTTCTGTCTGTAAAGATTCTTCAGCTACTTATGAAGAGATAGAGCCTTTCTCACTGCAAACCTTGCCAAGTCAAGGGTATGATTGTATCCAACCATGAGCTCTTCCATCTGAGGCAAGTGGACCTTGTCTTCTGCTTTAAGACGAACTATTTCTTTTCTTGCATATCTAAGTTTCTTGATAAGTCTTTTGTAGGTCTGACTGTCTGGATGGACAGTGGCATGCTCAGTATTAATAGGCTTTTTCTCAGACTCCTCTTCCTCCTGCATGGGAAGTGTATTGTCTACCTCATTAGGTTCCTTGTTGGCTCTACTTTTATTCTTCTTTCTCTGCACAAGAGTTTCATCTTTTCTTACCACAGGATTCTCAATGCCTTTCTCAAAGGTTTCATCTTTTCTCTCAAATGTCTTTTAGTAACTTTACCCTTATGTACAGGGGTTTCTTTCTTTCCTTCAATAGACTGAAAGCTAACTTTACCCTTCTTCCTCTGAGTAAAGGTTTCTGATTTCTCCTCCACAGGATTTTTAATGCTTTTTCCCTTCCTCTTTAGAACAGGGGTTTCTGGCAAAGGATGTTCTTGGAAAACCTCCTTAGGAATTGATGACCTTGTGAAAGGTATTTTACCCTTGATTTCAACTACTGGAGGAGAAGAGGGAAAGAGAAGCTTCTTCCCTTTCTTGGATGTAACTTTGGTAGAAGAAGGAATCTATTGTAACCCTGGTGGAGGAGGTGGTGAAAAATCTCTATGTGGAGAAGGACAAACTTCCTCCTTGGCTTCCATGACCTGCTTGTTGATCTCCAAAACTTGAACAGGGGCTTCACCCTTTCTCTTCCTGTTGGTCCCTTCTTTAGTGGCACTGGTGGGAGACAAAGGACCTGCAATCTGTGATTGAGGAGTAGATTCTAGATTCATCTTGAAGTGAGAAGTAACCACAAAATTCGCCCATGAAATATCTTTCTTTCCCAATTCCTCAGAGACTAACATTCTAATCAATCCAAAGTGGAAAAGGCTAGAATCCACATCCTTAGATTTGGATTGAACCCTATCTGACATTTTACCTATGCTTCTTAACAAGTAATAGGGAATATTCATCTCAACCTTACCAGTAAAATGTAGCAACAATATTATATGGTAATGGTACAATGTGTTAAATCTCCCTTCACATGTAAAATACCTCTGTATGATTTTCAATAATCTATCAAACTGTTCAACCAATTGGCTTCTTGGCATACTCTTAGACAACTCATTGGATTGATATTCAGGTTTAAAAATATCTTTTGCATAGGATGAACTCAAAACCATGACCTTGAACCACTTTTCACCTGTAATGGGGATCCCTGTTGCAGTTGAGATAGAGGCTTCAGTTACCTCAAATTCCAAATCCCCAAACTTGGTTTTCCTACCATCAAAATGTAATGCAAACTCTTTTTCTACCTCTGGGTGGCCTCTCTGCATGTTCTGATAGAAAGAGAGACACCCTACTCTATGAAAGGCCTCTCTAGCCATGGGCCTTGTATCAAAAAGACACATGTCCACTGGTTTTGTCCTAACTATCTTGCCTCCTTTGTGTGCCTTATTCGATTGAGGGGTCTCCATGGATCAAAATGAGGGCTCTTGAAAGGCTCAAGGGATGGTAATGATCAGGGAGACATTGAATAGAGTTTCAAATATACAAGGTTGACCCTTTGCAACTGAGTAAAACGCTTGATTTCAAAATGAAAGGAGGCAGGGGAAGTAGAGAGAGGTTAAAAAATGCCTCTGGGTAGTGCAATAGATACGCAGAGGATAGGCTATTTACATGCTTGCGATCTCAATGACTGAGGAAGGAAGTAATAAACTGACTTAGACACAGGCAATGAAGATACAGGTCTGGAAAATAAATAAGGACAATATATCATGCAAAGACGAGCCTCATACGACTGTGCAAACTTGGCCAACCAAAACCCAAGCGAAAATTTCTTTTGAAAATTAATATGCAGAGGGGGGGCAACATGGGATACCTGTGTAGTAGACACCTTTTGGAATCTTGAATGAAATCTCAAGGTGAGATTGCAAAAAATTGGGTCGTTGAAACCACTTCAGTCTCAAGCTCGGTTACCTTGTTGTCACCTGATCAGAACTTGTGAATTTGCGCAACACACCACTGTTGAGCCATTCAAAAATATAAATCGTTACAAGGCTCGTAAATGAAAGATATGGTAAGCATATTTAACTAACTGTTGGCATTGAAAACAAGGGACATGACATCAATCATGGAAATAATGACTTGAGGTGGAAGTATGACGAACTGGATAGGCGCTACAGAAATGCCTGATGAGTAGGCAGTGCTTCCAATTAAAAAATATGATTAGATAGGTAAGCCAAGATGATGAGGCATTCTTATGAGGTCATGAGTGAGGAGATAGGTGTGTCACATCAGCCTAATAATGGGAGGTATCGACCTAGGGACAAATCATGCAAGGGACCAAAAAGAATAAACCATGAGCTAAAAGGGTTCAAGGATCAAAAATCAAATTGAGGATCAAAACATGAGCTATGACTCAAAATTTTAGTCATCCAAGGGGTCCTAACAAACATAAATTTAAAGGGATGAAACTTCTTCAAAGAAAAATTAAAATCTAAGGCTTGAAAAAGATTGAAAACAAACTAAAAGACCCAAGGCAACTTGGTGTGATAACATTGGCTCCACAGGGAATGGCATGCCCCCTGCGGGCTGCCAAGAATGAGTAGATACAGTGCCTTATCCTAGGGATATGGGGTCATTTATTGAAACAAAAATAAAAAAGAGAATGATATTTACAATGACATGAAGAGCCACTCAAGGCTCAAGCAAAGTACTTTTTCAGGAAATGCCCATTGACAGGGCCACCAAAAATCTCTTCATTCTCCATATTCTGCAAATTGAAAGTGTTATTAGAGAATACCTCAGATATTTTGAAAGGACCGATCCATAAAGCTTCGAATTTACCGTGCTTTCCTTTATCCTGCTTCGGTGCATCCCATTTGAGCACCAGATCGCCCAATTGAAAGTCCTCTTTGTTCAACTTTTTATTGAAAGCATGCTTGATCTTCAGTTGATGGTCAATTTCCTTGTCTACAATCTACTCCAGGGTCTGTTGCACTTCAACCAGCTGTTGAATCCTTCTAATCATATGATCAGGTTCCCCTTGATAATCTTGGAAATTTTTTGCTATAGGTAAGGCAAGTTGAGAAGGAAAAACTGCCTCAACTCCATATACCAGCTGGAAAGGGGAAAATCCCAAGGACCTTTTCACTGTCACTCTGTCAGACAATAAAGAAAATTTGAGTTTTGAATCCCATGCCTTTTTTTTATCCTCTAACATATTTTTAATGATCTTTATAATGCTTTTGTTCGAGGATTCTGCAAGCTCGTTTCCCTCCAGATAGTAAGGGGTGGAGTGAATCAAAGTGATCCCTAACTATTCACATAATTGAATTAATGGTTCAACCTTGAATGATGCAACATTACCAGTGAGGATTCTGTTAGGACACCCAAACCTTGCTATGATGTATTCTAGAAAACCAATGATCACTTTATGTGAATCATTCCTTGTGGGAATAGCTTCGATCCATTTAGTAAAGTAATCTGTAGCAGTCAATATCCATCTATGTTGACCACTGGAAGCGGGATGGATTTCTCCGATAAAATCTAGGCCCCACTGTTGGAAGGGTCCTGAAGCTGCCACAGGCTTCAATGGCAAAGACTTAAGTTACTGCTTTCTGGAGAACTTCTTACACTTAGCATAGGCTCTGATCTTAGCACAAACATCAGTGAACAAACTGGGCTAGAAGTACCCAACTTTGAGGATCTCGTATGATGTGGTTCTCCAATAATGATGCCCCCCACATAAACTATCATGAAAATCAGACATAATGTTTTGGGCTTCTTGGGGATCTAGGTATCTCAAAAGAACTCCTAATGGATCCCTCCAATAAAAAAATTGATCAACAAGGCAGTACTTTATTGATTTGATTTTTAAGGCCATCACCTTGTTCCTTTCCATACCACTTGAGGGCTGTAAATTTTGTAGAAAAAAATATAATGTCTTTGTACCAGCTGCAATCTTCCAATGTAGAAATGACTTGAGGACCTTTATCCCTCATCTTAGCCTGTTGATTTTCTGAACATGAGTGAATGAAATTCACCCCCAATTCTGAGCAATTTGATTCAACCAAAAGCTTTGCCAAACCTTGGACTTTAACCAATTTTGTGGGCCTAATCTCCAAATCAAACTCAAGTAGTTTAGCAATCCACTTGCTTCTTTTTCCATCTATATAAGGCTGAATAAGAATTTATTTTACAACAACTTATGGGACATAAGCAATAACTCTTGAATGAAGGACATAAAATCTGAAGGATTTAAGAGCTTTAACCAATGCATAAGCGTCTTTGTCCATAATGTCATACATTAGTTCTGCATCTCTCAATGCCCTACTAAAAAAGGCAATGGGATGCTCTAAGCCTTCAACATTCTTTTGCAATAGGACTGTTGCTACTGTATCAAAAGAGGCAAAAGAAAAAATAAGAAATTCCTTGGAGTAGTCGGGGATGACAAGAACTGGGGCTTATGTCAAGGATTTCTTTATTTGATCAAAAGAATCACGAGCCTCAGCAGTCCATTTGATTTCACTATCCTTCCTCAGCATGGCTGTGATATACTTAACTAACTCAACAAAATTTGACACAAATCTTCTCAAAAAGTTGATTTTTCCTAGAAAAGATTGTACCTCTTTTTTAGATCTAGGGAGTGATAAAGTTTGTATAGACTCATCACAGCTGGAATCAATCCTTACCTTGTTGGGCTTGTTTCCCTGTCTTAAAATCTTCAAACAACTTGTTGTTCACAATTTACAGCCATTTAAAAGTACTTGGTTGTAGCCTTTAAGCTCACTTTTCACCCTTGTTTCACACTTTTTTACTTGAGGCATCCATTGGTTAATTACCCAGGACATTAGTTTACCTCGGGGACCCATTATGGGACATTTTCCAACGCTTTAAGGAAGTGAACAACTCTTTGTTCTCTTCATTTAGTTCGATGTCCTAAAAATCAACAAGCTTGTTTTCATCCCACTGTCCATAAATCTCACCCCCTAGGCCATTTTGGCCATCCAGGAAGCTAAGGAAGGACAACACCGAGGGTGGGTGGTCCTGAGAAAGACTTCTTGTAAGTCTTTCCCATTTCTTTTTCCCCTTCATTACCGCCTCAGGCGAAGGACCACTTGAGGTGCAAATAGTCTCTACCTCATGCCCCAACAGACAAATTTTGCTTATAACATGTACCACTTCCCTCTGGGGTTCTAGCACAAGGTCAAATAGAAAGTCTCAGAGTTGTAGTTCTAGGAACTTCGACTGTGCTAATGGAATCTCCAAACTTTCAAATAGTTGTAAATGTGCCTTTTGCATTGCATCCCTCAACTCCACTTTGATTCTTCCAAATTGCAGCAAGTCCACTAGACTTCACTCATTCCATGCCTTTGTCCTTGAGATCCATTTCCTTCTGGTGCTATCCTTTCAAAGTACTCAGTTCATGTATTCATTCTTCAGTTGTTCCTATACAACCATCACAAAAGCATACATGTTATATACATTATCATATAACAATTATCTTATCCGCATGAGTTCTCAATTCTAAAATATAAACTTGTATTCAAAATAAGTTTGTAACCATAAAGAAATACTTATATGTATGGTTATCATGTGCTTCACACAACTACCGCATGTAATCATTCGACTCATTGTCCTTTCAAAAACGCCCTCATGATTCTCACCACCATGCCATATGCATTATTAAGTTGACTCTTCCTTGCTATAATTACCCTCCAGGCTTAGGCATCCCCTTCTCTATTACACAGTCTCAACAATCCATCATTCTCCAAGGTGTTCTCGCGCAAGGAGAGCACCAACTTACTACCCGGATCCCACTAGAAATCTATACTTGGTGGAAATCATAGGGTTCCAGTGTCCTAACAATATCCTTCTTCCCAACATTTCCAACTTTAATAGCCATTATCTCATTTCTACACACATACAATCTGCATGAGATATCATCATAACAATTTCACTTATTAATCTCCAAATCTATTTCATAAGGAAAATTTAAATTTCCCAATCATGATATTCCTTCTCATAATGTTTATCTCTTGTAGCATCGAGTATCGGTCTTCCTCATAGGCTTACACCATTTCCATAACCAAAAACATTCTATTTGCAATCTTTCTCAAATTTCATTCTAACAAACAAATTGTAAGTATTTATGCATATTATACTTTCATTGCAACCTTTTATGTTAGCTCATGAAATGATCTCAGAATTGTATCTTACCAACAATTCAATCACTTCCAGCTACTATTCGTATTAAATGGAATGAAGCTATCATTCATATGCTATCAAACATTACCAATAAACCACATAATTGTATCTTACCAACAATTCAATCACTCCCAACTACTATTTGTATTAAATGGAATGAAGCTATCATTCATTATGCTATCAAACATTACCGATAAACCAGTGTACTAATACCCATGGCCACATCTACTATATGCATCCTTGCAATGATTATATAATACCACATATCTATGTCATGTATTCCACCATGGTGAGTTGGAAGGTCTTTCCAATGCCTCGACACATCAACCAATCTCTTCCTATTTACTTTCTCGATCATTTGGATACCTTCCTCTTCGACCCATACTAAACACTAAGAATACAATCCCTTAGTGATCTTTAGTGTCCGAAAAGAGGTTTCATTCCAATCATTAGTTATACAAGGGAAGACCATTGAGCACTTGTACAACACTATAGCCCTTCTATATCCAACCAAAACATGGCATCACACATCGATATATCTATTGGAATTCATTGCTATAGTAGGAGTATGTCTCCTAACTTGACTTGGTTATGATCTCATAACCAACATCACATAATATGAAATTAAATATCATATAATTGCATTCAAACATAAAACAACATTTGTATACTCAAGGCCCTCTACATTTATTCATTAATTCAAAATAGTTGATTTTTAACTAAGGGAACTCTTATCTCACTTCCCTTCAACATTTATAAATTATAAGCAACCAATTGTATACATGCATGGTTGTTATCAAATCACTGGATTCTACATGATCAACTGGTATATTGTAGAAGCTCGTAGGATTCTTTCACCAACCTCTTGATCAACATTCTTACCATCCTCACTAGTATTCATATGGATGGATATAATATGCAATGGAAACACCCTCAAAATCTTCAACCGTGCCATAAACAACTTTTCCTGGATACATAATCCATCATTAGTCATATTCAATTATCATAACATCATTATTTCACATATATAACAATAGATTATTCTCAGTCTATAATAATTCCATATGCATGTCCATGCATTCTTGCATGCACTAATGGGCATCAATATGCATAAAGCATTCAATATCATTATGCCTACTAATGCACATTTATTCTATCTTCATTGTATGCACAATGCATCACTTCCATTATGCACTCTAGTGCATATCTATTTAATCTTCTTATGCTTCATGTAGTTGCACTTTAATCCTTCTAGATCCATGTAGCCACGTGCAATGCTATTCTGATCAGATATGCACTATTTTTCCCTGATTTGAACCTTTTCTAGCCAAGCCCCCATTTTCCATCTTGCAATTCCAGCCAATATGCCCTATTGTCCACTGCTTCCACTAAGGAAATCAACCCCAATTTACCTTTCCAAAACCTTATGACACCTTGGGGTGATGTACTTTATATCATTCCATGATCCATCAACTTGATACTGCAATATCCTCCACTAGCTTCACCATTCTCATTATGTAATTGCTTGCCATTCTCTCTATTTGTCCATTGGGTTTCTCAAATTTTGAACACTTTTCTTCAATTCATTGAGCACTTCCCTATGAAGCCTTGCTTGACCACTCAAGAACAATTTTCTCCCAATGGAATGTTATATTTATCCATTGGCACTTTCAAAATGAATGAGTATTTATTATTCCATCCTTGAATTCCTTTCACTTGTACCCTACTTCCACTACACACTCTAATAACAAAAGTAGCTAATTCTTGGTTGACAATTATTTTCTTGCATATAGAGATGACTCACCCATCCCATGAGTCACACCTCACCTCACCTGGTGAAATCCTTGTTCCCTTCTACATCAAGCTCTACTATCATCATTACAGTTATACCTTCAAGGCTATGGAGGTTTACCTTTCCTTCATGTTCCCTTTCATAACATTCTTCACCTGGTGGCTTCATGTTTTATGCAAGAATCCTTGTCAATTTGTCCTTGTAATTCATTCAGAATCTATAGCAGCTAAATACCAATTTGGCTCTACTCTTCCCGAGTCCTTTATCCACTTTCCATTACCTTCTTTGCATCTCTGCACTTCCCTTTGAAAGCGATTTATTGACTCAACCAACTCTACAATCTCTGCCCTGCTTCCCTGTCCATAGGAGCCTGCAATTATAATGTGTAATAGACCTACACAATATTATTAATAGGAAATATGATCTTCTTTATTAACAATTCCTTGACACAACTCTCTCTTCTTGAGTGTTCCCTTGCTCATCAGCAATACATTGTTATTAAAATTCAGTCCCCTTTTCCATTACCATATTGCCACTCTCCCAAACGTTCCTTCATAACATTAGACATGCACCATTATGAGTATCTACACTCTTTCTTACCCAATATTGTAACATCCATGTTATCAAATTGATCTGATACCAATTTGTAACCTTACCCAACCTACTACAGAGAAATGCTACTCCAAAATCCACTATGCAGATTCTACTCTATAACATAAGTCTTCACATTAACACTTGAAGTAATGCGCTCAACCCCAAGCTAAGTCACACCACACAAGATTTCCTCTTTTTACACAACTTAAAATAGTGAAATTATCATCGTTCAACTGTGCGCCCAAGCACACTGAGCACATCTCTTTACTGCGCGTGTATTCCAAACTGAACATGAGATCACTACTGCACGTGCAACCATTCTCGTGTCACACGCCAATTATGTTCTGCTTGTGCGTGAAGATTGCTTCCCTATGCACACAAGTAAATACAACCTCTAGTGCACATAGAGTATTTCCCATGTGTGCACAACCATTCTAACCTCGTCTCGAAGACTCATAACAAATATCATAAGGTTAACATAACATGAAAACTAACAACTACTTTCATACTCATACATGACTACAAATACTAAATATCAACACCACACTTACATGTGCAAGTAGCGTAATAAAAGATAACAACAATTACTTATATGCAATGACATACAAGAATTAAACCCATATTAAACACATATAATTAAGAAAACAGTAAATGAGACAAACACATAAAGAAACTTATCTTTTATGAAAAGTAACCAACTTCACATAGAACTTAGACATTCCTCCCAGCCATCGACTTTGTCGCTCATATAATTTCAGCAATAGGTCACCCCCGAGTTGGGGCTTAAATCCACCAGGGAAAAAGGGTTCCTAATGCCAAGCTAAGGTATGACAATAAACAAAATTACTCAGTCCAAGGTGCCATTGCTACAAATATACTAAAATCTCTCATTCCCCACATGTATGTCACACCCAAGGAAGTGTGCACCTTCTCTTCTCAACAGTCCCTCAACTGCCCCACTTCCCTTCCAGGGTTCCAAAAACAGGCTTTACATGAATTCTTAGAGCCCTACAAATAATTCCTAAAGCACCAAGGAATGATTCCCACGAAAAATATTACCTAGAGAGAATTCTCATGGGATTGACAACCCACTCTTCGACAACAAATATCTCACCTAGAGAGATTGCTCATGGTCCTGAAAACCCTCCTCTTCAACAATAAAACTCTGGTTACAATACAAACAAACCCCTTACAATATTTTCTCTGTAGATAAGGTAATAATAGTAATTCCCAGATGGTCTGACCCCTTATGCAAATGAGAAACGATGAAGGACTAATTCCCCCGAATGTGTTTTCCGCCCCCAAAATACACTAAGGCCAACCATGCCCAATTACCTAGGTGCACGCATCACTATGAAATGTGCAAACCCTTTCTTTGATAACAATTCTCGTGCATTGCTCAGGTGTGCTCACAACTAAAAATTAGTATTGATGACTCACCATATTATATGTACATTCAAATTTACAATTGGTACCAATGGCTCACTAGCCTATATGTACAATTACAAAGGGTTTCATATTAGGGACATTAAATTCCCCTCCCCCTTATTTATGCACTGTCCTTAGTGCATTATATACACATGTACATAAAATACTTCAAAAAAATTCAAAAATATGTGGATACTCTGCCCACATAGCATCCTCGCACTCCCAAGTTGCATCCTTAGGACCATACCAGGTGCATTGGACCTTTACCAACTCTATGGCTCGATTCCAGAGTTGTTTAATTTTCTGATCCAATATGCAAATCGATCGCACTCGAAAATTGCCTTCTCAATCCACCTGAATCACATTTCAATTAATAGTATGATTAACATCAGGTGTGTACTTTTTAAGAAATGATACATGGAAAACATTATGAATACACGAGGATGTAGGAAATGCAAGCATATATGCGACATGACCAATCCTCTCTAGCATTTCAAATGGCCCACAGTAGCGCACTGCCAACTTAGAAAAATTTCCCAACTTCAGGGAACTGCATCTAGATTTCACTTTTAAGAACACACGGTTTCCCACTTTAAACTCTTTGTGGGTTCTACCTTTATATGCACAACGTTTCTTCTATTGGCACAAAGGGAAGACCCAGGGTTCAATGCTTCAACAACGCCACAACAAAACTCTAACTATTGGCCCTTTCAGCAACACCTACGAAGCAGATGAAGTCTCACCTAAGGTAGAGGCAGGGGGGTTGCAGGACTCAAGTGTCTACAACCAAGCTGGGACATAGATCCGTGATTACAACACTTAACATAACACTTATCCAATGATATGCATTATATTATGATTCTCATTGACATTGTAGATTAACCCTTATTATATATCAACGCAGTAACAATCAAGATCAAACCCTTAAAACCTCTTAGCACATAGAATTAGCTCTGATCTAACATTCAAATACCATTAAGCACTAAGAAACAACATCAGATGCATTCATCATACATTATAACAACAACACTAAGCATAAATCACATAAACAACATCGCAGAAAGAACATCAAGACACATGATATACGTGGTTCACCCTAGTGTGGGGCTACGTCCACCAACTTCTTCTTCTTCTTTATTAGTCTTCGATCTTATTACATTCATCTTCTCCAGTGCACAAATCCACAGATCCCAACTCTGCAATGGACATGTGATCTACACACAATGCACTAGATCCACCTTCCCCAAAATCATGTCAAGGAATAGAGCCAACTCCTTAATAACACATAGCATTACATACACCGTCTGTGCACAAAGAAGCTTACAATATCATGCACTAAGCCAATTGCTTAAAACATATGGTGCACATAGCCAACTAGATATACTTCTTACATCGCTTAGCTACTTATTTATACAATTACAAAAAGGCCTAATAACGGGTAAACCCATGGGCCAACATCCCATAACCCATTACATAAACCCTAGTAAACCCCTTACTGGGTCCACAAGCCTGCAAAATGAATGAGATCCTGTGATTTCTTCTCCACCTGGGCGCTCCATCTTCGACCTGCCTATCGAAGTCCTAAAAGTTCTCAAACACGACCAATGTTCTCTCAAAACTTGTTGAAGGGCCAATAGGCCCCCAACACTCACCTGTGACTTGTCCCAAGTCACTCATATCTAGGCAACGTTGCTTCAAATCCATCGAGCTTAGCTCGAGATGCTTCGACTTACTGCTTCATTAGAGCCTCCTACTTAGTGAAATCCTAGATCAACTGCTCTATAAGAGGCCCTT
Organism: Picea engelmannii; assembly: GCA_009831015.1. NCBI lineage: Eukaryota > Viridiplantae > Streptophyta > Pinopsida > Pinales > Pinaceae > Picea > Picea engelmannii. Next base: position 249,656 of record ML783557.1, on the reverse strand, counting down.
CCAGGTGTTGTTCCACTATCACAACCACTTGTTCCAGCTTCGAGCCTTGTCCTTCAATCTCTTCAAAAAGCGTGCAGGCTTCATCATGCACTGACTGTAGCCTCTGTGTAACTTCCATGACTCTGCTCTAGATGGAAGTAACCTGCTGTTGGACTGTGTGTTGTTCCTGTGATCTTTTCATCCTCTCAAATGCAGTGAGAAGCTTCATCTACGCTTGGACGGTGGATGCCTGATGCTGCACCTCCTGGAGCTGTGCTTCTAGTTTCTTCAACTCTGGATCTTTTGCGAGGCATTCATAGTTCTGTGCACTACGATCACTCAATTTCTTACATTCTGAGGCGAGTGTGTTGATTCTTCCAACTGCACTCTTAGAAATTTATTCCCTTTGATCGCGCAATTCTTGTGGAGTTCTGAGCACTGCTTGGAGCTCTAACTCCGTTACTCTTGCTTGAAGCTACTGAATGGCCTCAACAATCTTCCCTACTTGAATCTTGGTCGACACTTCTTCCTCCTGTGCCAAGACTGACACAGAGTGAAGTGATTGAGTCAATTCTTCTTTAACCACAGTCTGCTCTATGAGCAACTGGTCTTTTTCTTTTTTCATCGTTTTGTTTTCCTCCTCGAACATCGCCTAAATTTCATCTTTCTCCTTCTGCGCAACTCGAAGTTTCTTTAAGACCTCCTCCTTCTCTTCTGTAGCCTGCTCCTTTTCTTCTTGGAATTGACGAAGTCAATCTTCTGTTTCATATGCTAACCTTCGTAATTGGGTGGGATCATCCCCCAATTCTGCAATCTTTGATGAAGAAGGCACAGTAGGTACTGTGCGACTCGAATAGATGGTTTGTTGTATCTCTTTCAACTCTTTCTCAATTCTTTCATACAACATTTCCTGCTTCACTCCATGTCTTTGCAAGATATCCTCTGAATCATCTTCCATGAATGCAATGATGATATCTACATCGTCCACTGTGAGCACATTCTTCGACTGCGGTTTATTGGCTCGGGTCTATTTTCTTGCTGAGGGTTTCTGTGGGGAAACCTTCGTTTTCTTTGATGTTTCAGCCTCAGTATGGGGATCCTTTGACAATGTAACTTCACCTTTGTATTTATTTTCTCCTTCTTCCCCTCCTTATTCTTGGTTTACTTTATCTCCTCCTCCTCCTGTGGTTGAATCGACCTACTTTCCTCTGAGGCATTGTCCTCCTCATCATTTTCTATGTTTTTCACTTCCTCCTTTTTCTTCTTTTGCTTCATGCTAGTCTGTCCATCATGCTCGACCCGGGTGACCAAGGGACTTCTGATGATGTCGGGGTTGGAGATTTGTGCATCCTCAACCGATACAAGGAACTATGCTGACCATTATTTGGTGATATCCTCCATATCTTTGTCGATCAACTTATAATAGGATTGCAGTTCCTCCTTACCCTCGTCCCTACGCGCAGTGATGTAGATAAAGTGCCAATATGCGTGAAACTTCGCTAGTGCTCTATACTGGTGTAGTGTATTCAGGGTCATTCGTGGAAATTCCTCAATGGCGCGCTTCAGCTGCTTGTAGTAAGCATGGAAGACATCATTCGAGTGCCACTGCTTCAACATGTCGTTTGTATACCACAAGGTGGAGAACCTTGTGGCCAACGACTTTGATGGCTCAACTTCTGTAAATTTCGCTCCTTCCATCATCTGCCAAGCGACAATGGGATTAAAAAACAGTAACCAACTGAAATGGAACTCGTAGCCCTGATCCTGCACTTTGCAACAGTCCTTCTTAAGCTTGTTGATGAGGTAACTCACCCAATTCATTTGCATTCCTTCTACGCACTTCCTTGCAAGGTCTATTACGAATCTTATGATATGTGTTGGATAGTTCTTTCTGATGAGCTTACCAGCTATAAGATGACAAGCTAGGTGCATTGTGCCATCCTAGATGGAGGCTACCTTGCATCCTCATTTTCCCTTTTCTACATCGCCATAGTCCTCCTTTATGCGTTGTGCCAGGGAGTGATATGAAGTATTCCCTGGGTAGAACTGTTGAGGGTCCGGTCCCTGCATGCTCGGTCCTGTGATGAGGTGGATCAATGCTGGATCCATAGTGACACACATGTCAAGCCACATATACCCTCCATGGTAACAAAACAGGAGGAGTTTAACACAAGTGTTAACCTCTCGATGTCGGCTGAAGTGAGGTATATTCATCACATTCAGGATTGTTGATTGCGCGAGCTCCTTAATCCACGACTGGGAGAATATGTGCAGATTCTTCCTAGTTGTTCTCATCAAATACCTATGCGGCACGATCATCGCGTAGTTCTTCCTGTCTCCGAGGTTAAAGTCGATGTTCTTCAAATCTAGGATATGTACTAATTGGGGTCCAACTACGTGTATCCCCTTTGGGATGTACACGGTGATCAACTTGTACTCAAAGTCACGTGGGATACTATCGTGGTTCACCGTGCCAACCAAAGGCGGTATGTACTCTGACAAGACCGACAGGATTTGCTTCGCATTAGCCAGATCGTTGCGGTTTTTTCTTCGCTTTCTCAGCAGTGTAGCCAGAACGTCGTCTAGTCGACGGGGATGCTTGCAATTTTCCAGTCGATGATGCCTATATTCCTACATACATGACTCTCTCAACCATGAGGTCTACAAGAATCTCCTCCACAGACTTCTCTAACATGCTTGGTTCGCCCGAAATTCGCACTTGTAACAAAATAAATCGGGTAGGCGAATAGACAAGCGAGGTAATCAAATGAATGGTGATGTCTAGAAAGCACAAAACGATATAATGAATTCTTTGTTAGCTCAGATATAACGGTTTGAAAAACGTGGTCCTGGTGCAATGTCCGGCGGGTTAAATAAGCAAGCGTCGTAACGGGTTCCTCCAACGGGTAGGAATGCCTCAATCAATACAAATCAATCCGTTATGGCGTGGTCTCAATGGTCCAATGATGATCTTTCCGGCAATAACTGCGTTTCTAGTCATTCTAGAGCATCATTCTAACGGTCGGGGCGCCTCCAACAGTCATATAGCTTCGTCGTGGTGAAGTCCCATTTTGCATGGTTTTGCTATTCCGACGAGGTTCAAGTTTTGCAGATCTGCCTCCTGGGAAGTCTTTTCTGGAACTTCCCGTAGTTTTTCTAACTTAGCTTTCTTATTATTGAGCTTCCTTGCCTTCTTTCCTATGATCGGAGTCTCCAGATTCTCTTAGCATGGTAACTTCACACTGTTGATGTTCTTTCAAAGGGTTTGAAGGTAATACCACTTCTATCATTAACTCCATGGTAGGTATTCTTCTTTCTTGCATGGGTAGGTTCTTCAAGTCTTCTTGTGTTCTTTCAACTTATACAACTAGTTCTCTTGCCCTCTGTTTCTTTGACTTATCCTCTTGTTCTTATATTAGTTTCTCTATTATTCTAGTTACGAGGTCCCTTAATTCTTTCTTTCTACGTTCTATGGCTTCCTCCCCTGCTTTCCTTTTGATCTGATCTTTCGCAATCCAATTCTTTCCTAATAAAAGTGGGAAAGGGGCATTGTTCTCAACAAACCTAATAACTTCAAATTCTTCTTCAGTCGCAGTTCCATGAGCAATAATAGGTATATTAGTAACTCTTCCACATAGAGCTATCATATTTCCTTTAAACAAGCCTATCCTTCCCAATGAAGGTATCATAGCAGGCTTTCCCAAAATTTCCCAAGTGCTTTCTGGCATAATGTTCACATGTGTTTCTTCATCTAGTACACAATCTATGTCGAAGTCTTCTATTCTTGTAACTATGCGTTATTTTTCTTTCAGGATCTTTGGTAAACTGATGTCTCTGTGATCATCCATTACTTATTTTAACTGCACTAAGATAGTCTGAGATTTCTATGATTCTTTCTCTTTATGATTCTTTAACATATCCTTAGTCTCTTGACCTTCTTTATAGTTTTTTTGTCTCATGCTCATATTTTAAACTTTAGCAATCATTCTTGGGCAATCCTCAATATCATGACCAATAACTTTACAACAAAGACAAATAGGACCTATACCAGGGCATTTTTTAGCAAGATGTCCCGACCCTTTGCAATTATAACACAATGTCAATCCTCTCTTTCTTTTAAAGGATCCCCAACCTCTCCTATATTGCGCACTGGGATCACAGTGTTGGACCTGCAATCTGCAAAAATTCTTTCTAGGTTCCTGCATCCACTTATTAGTCCAAAAATTCTTTCTATGCATAGGAATAACATATTTTTATCTATTTCTATCAAATTTATTCATATCAACTCTTTCTTTTAACTGTGCCCTAGTTTTTAGACTAGGAAAAAATCTATCAAAGAGACCTAGATTCATACTTTTGAAGAAAAAATTTCCACTTATCTTACCTTTACTAGAGCACAAAGCTTTAAGATATTACCTCTTTTCCTCAGATCAGGTTCCTTTCTTAGCACAAAGCTTTCTCTTTTCTTCAGTTCCCAACAATTACAGTTTCAAGTCCTGGCAACAGAACCATTTTTTGGCACAAGGGGTAGACCCAAGGTTCAACGCTTCAACAACGCACCAACAAAACCCTAACTACTGGCCCTTTTGGCAACACCTGCGAAGCAGATGAAGTCTCACTTGAGGTAGAGGCAGGGGGGTTGCAGGACTCAGGTGTCTACAACCAAGTTGGGTCACATATATGTGATTAAAACACTTAATATAGAACTTAGCCAATGATATGCATTATATTATGATTCTCATTCACATAGTAGATTAACCCTTATACAGATCAACGCATTAACAATCAAGATCAAGCCCTTAAAACCTCTTAACACATAGCATTAGCTCATATCTAACATTCAAATACCATTAAGCACTAATCAACAACATCAAATGCATTCATCATACATTATAAAAACAACACTAAGCATAAATCACATAAACAACATCGCACAAAGAACATCAAGACACATGATATACGTGGTTCACCCCAGTGTGGGGCTACATCCACCAACGTCTTCTTCTTATTTATTAGTCTTCGATCTTCTTACATTCATCCGCTCCTATGCATAAAGCCACAGAGTCCAACTCCGCAGTGGACATGTGATCTATGCACATCGCACTAGATCCACCTTCCCCAAAATCAGGTCAAGGCACAGAGCCAACTCTTTAATAGCACAAAGCCTTACATACACCATCTGTGCACAAAGAAACTTACAATCTCATGCACTAAGCCAATTGCTTACAACATATAGTGCACATAGCCAACCAGATCTACTTCTTACATCACTTAGCTACTTATTTGTACAATTACAAAAAGGCCTAATCATGGGTAAACCCATGGGTCAACATCCCTTAACCCATTACGTAAACCCTAGTAAACACGTTACTAGGTCCACAAGCCCACAAAATGAATGAGATCCCGTGATCTCTGCTCCACCTGGGCGCTCCATCTTCGACGAGCCTGTTGAAGTCCCAAAAGTGGTCAAACACGACCAATGTTCTCTAAAAACTTGGTCATGGTCCAACATCTTCCTATCTTGGGCAGCTATTGAATTCTTCCTTATCTTTACCATCTTCTCCATTTCTCGGAGAAGATCTCACCCAACCACTGTGTGGTTTGTTGGGTTGTCCCAACTCACTGGTGTGTTGCACTTTTTGCCATAAAGTGCCTCAAATGGGATGATCTTTAAAGATGCTTGAAACCCATTTTTGTAAGCAAACTCTACCAAGTGATGGTAGTCTTCCCATTTTGATGGTTTATCCATCACATACATCCTGAGCATATCTTTAATCACCCGATTTATCCCGTCTATTTTTCCATCTGATTTAGGGTGATATGGTGTGCTAAAGTTCATATTTCTCCCAAATCCTTTAAATATCCCTTTCCAAAAGTTTGATTTGAACTTGGAATCTTTGTTAGGCACAATTGTCTTAGGTACACCATGCAACTTAGCAATTTATCGCATGTATATTTCAGCAATGTTGCCTTCCTTGTGTGTCGAATTCATTGAAATAAAATGGGTAGCTTTAGTAAGATTTTCCACCACTACCATAATAGAATCATGTTGCTTAACATTCCTAGGTAGCTTAGTAATTAAATACATGGTTACAACTTACCACTTATAATCAATAATGGGAAAAGGCTGTAGCAAACCGGCTGGATGTCTGTGCTTAGCCTTAACATTTTGACATTTAAGGCATCTAGAAATAAAATTAACAACCTCCTTTTTCATGCCTGGCCAATAGTATTTTTTTTTGACTGCGCCAATTATCTTCTGGTAGCCTGGGTGTCTTTCATAAGGAACTTTATGCATCTCTAACAATAAAAAAAAATTCAACTCTTGATCATTTGGAACATAAACTTTGTGCTTAAAATGAGGATTCCATCCTCTTTTAGTTCATAACCTTTAAGTCTTTTTTGCGACATACCTTGTTGTAAAGTCACCTTTATGTCCACATAGAGCTGATCTAATTTGGAAACCTCTAAAATTCTATCACACAAATCCAATTTTTACATTCTAATGGTTGTAGCATGCATCTCGTGCACCCTCCCGTTGAGTGTGTCAACCACATTGTTCTCTTTTCCTCTTATATGCTTTATGTCAAAGTCATACTCATTGAGGAATTATAACCACCTTCTTTGTCTGACATTTAAACTTGGTTGTCCAAATAGATACTTCATACCACTCTGGTATGTGTTGGTCACTATAATTGCTTAATTAATTTTAAACAACTAAGTGAAACATAAATTATCAACCCAGGGAAGTCTTTTATTTCAAAGATAACCACGCACTATATATGCTCAATTCTAAAAGCAGCTTAGTGTTGTAGTAAAGAAACTTATACTAATCTTACTTTCTCAAACAAATTGAAGTTCTGTATTAAATCACAGGAAAGTAACTTTCCTATTGCAAACCTTTAAAGATCAATTTAAGAATCCTGGATTACATTTAAAATAACACTTGCAATGGGAAAGAACAACTATTCTGCAATCAGAGAACARGACCCTTACTCTCAACAGAGACTTCAWCATTAACACTCTTTCATGAAAACAACAATGCAGAAAACAATTAACTCTATTTGACAGAAAACAAAGCCACCTAGTTCCTTTCTTTCTAAGCAGGAGCTTTGAGCCTTACTTCTATTTAGCACACTTGTGAAGTTGAGTTTTACAGAGAACAGAGAAGTCTGATCCCTTCCTTTCTGAGCAGGGATTACTAACCCAGTTTTTGGCTAGCATTAATGAAGATCTACAGAAAACAGGGTGTCTTGGTTCCTTCCTTTCTGAGTAGGAACCCTTAACCCTATCCCTGGCTAACACACTTGCAGAGGGAAATTAAATCTACAGAGGACAAGGTGTTGTGATTCCTTCCTGTCTGAGTAGGAACCCTTTAACCGATTCTCTGGATAACACACTTGCTGAAGGAAATGAAACCTACAGAGGTCGAGGTAATTGGATTCCTTCCTGTCTGAGCAGGAACCTCTTAACTGAACCTCTGGCTAGCACACAACAGGAAATGAAGTCTACAGAGGACAAGGCGTTGTGATTCCTTCCTGTCTGAGTAGGAATCCTTTAACCAAACCTCTGACTAGCACACTTGCAGCAGTAAACAAATCCTACAGAGGGTATGATGTTCCAATTCCTTTCTGTCTAAGCAGGAACCTTTAATCAAATCTCTGCTAGCATGAAACCATCACACAAGATTGCTGATAAAAGAATCACAAATTCCATTCAATAAACTAAGACAGAGTCAGTAGTGTTTCAGCAAAGCGAAATTCATAAAACAGTGTTTCAGC
>ML783557.1:224141-241261 GCA_009831015.1 Picea engelmannii | reverse complement strand
AGATTAAACGTGTAGTAATGAGAAAGGACGTTGTATACCTTTGAGATGATCAGACAAAGTGATAGTATAGGTTCAAATATGGATGATCAAGGGTATAATAATGGAAAAAAGTATAGGCAAAAAGGTGCATAGTGTGGTCCTAACAATATGTTCTCAATTCAAATCTTTTACCCATGAGATAATGTCACCACATCTTCAAGGCATGCACTATGGTTTCCAATTCTAAGTTATGAGTGGCATAGAGCCTTTCATGATCTTTCAACTTTCTTGATTCATAGCATATCACATGCCCATTCTAACTAAGGAATCCATTGAGCCCTACCTTGCATGCATCCATGCACACAACAAAGTCTTCATCTGAATCAACAATTCTCAAAATTGGTGCACTTGCCAACAAACTCTTCAAGTGTTGAAAACTCTTTGCACAATCCATAGTCCATTCAAATCACACTCATTTCTTTTGCAAGGATGTAATTGGATGTGTGTTATTTGTGAAGCCTTCAATAAACCTTCTGTAATAACCTACAAGCCCCATAAAGGACCTCACCTTTGCGACATTTATTGGTATCGACCATTCCTTAATGAATTTTATCTTTTCCAGATCCAGAACTATTCCTTCCTTGGAAATGATATGACCCGAATAATGAATCCACCATTGGTAAATTGAGCACTTGCTCAACTTTGCATACAACTGATGTTCTGTCAAAACTTGTAGCACCATCCTCAAGTGTTGCTCGTGCTCTTCTTCAGACTTTGAGTAAATAAGTATGTCATCCAGAAATACAATGACAAAATTATCTAAGTAATTTATGAAAACTCCATTCATCAAACACATGAAGACAACCAATGCATTTGAAAAATCAAATGGCACCACTATGAACTTAGAATATCTGTACCTCATTCTGAAGGAATTATTGTTGATGTCTTATTCTTTAATTCTCACTTGGTGATATCCATATCTGAGATGAATCTTTGAGAATATCTGTGCACCCCTCAACTGATAGAAGAGGTCATCTATCCTGGGCAAAGGATACATGTTCTTTACTATTACTTTGTTCAATTTCCTTAATTCGATACAAAGTCTCAGCGTACCATATTTCTTCTTCACGAACAATATTGGGGCACCCCAATGTGACAAACTTGGGCTTATATACCCCTTCTTCAGAATCTCTTCGAGTTGCATTTGTAATTCCTTCGGATCTGGCATACTCATCCTATAAGGAGTCTTGGATACATGTGTTGCATCAGACATCAGATTTATAGAGAAATCAATATCTCTTTTAGGTGGAAACCTTGGTATCTATTTAAAGACATCCTCAAACTCTTTTAGTACTACACAGTCTTCAACATTTGGAACTTTATCCTTAGGTGCCTCTTCCATGTGCGCTACAAATACTCGACATCCTTTCATGTAGCTTTTCTTCAATTGTAAGGATGAAACTTCTCTGATAGTTACATCTCTTGGAGTTCCTTGAAGTGTTCTTAAGTTTCCTTCCTCATCTAAGCAAGTAAATGCCTTATTGTAATAATCTAGAATGACATGATGCTAGTCCAATCAATCCATACCAATGAGGCAATCATACGAGCCCAAAGGTATGATATTCAAATCAACTTTAGTGCACGGTCCATTCATTTCCATTGGACATGCCTTAACCATCTCATTATTTTTGATTTTTGCTCTTGTAGCTAACTGCACCAACCAAGGTTTTCCAAGCTTTCTTCTTGGAAATTGGAATATTTCCACCATCTTAATATCTAGATAGTTATGAATAGCTCCTGAATCAATTAAAATAACAATGGGTTGGTCATTGATCTTACCTTCTACTTCAATCATGTGTGACTTAAAATCAACTTGTTTGTTATCTAGGGATGCGTAAATCCTTGGTACGGTTCTGCCCATGTCTTCAACTGTTGCAACTTGCTAAACATTGTGCACAATCCTCACTTTTTCACCTCTTTGAGGGAAATCTCTACGTATATGATCTCCGCCACAACCCCAACATTGAATAGATTATTTCCTTGGATTTTACCCCACTATCTCCATCATTCTGGGCTCATTAGGAGTGGGCTATCCGTGCACAATATTTCTAAAAAATGGTGGTTTAGCCCCCTTCTTCCTCTTTTCCACCTTTCTTTTCATCTAGTCTTCCCAATCCTTTTGGAAAGTCATTCTTCCCCTTTGTTGATCATAAATAAATTTAGAGCACCTTATATTTTTCTCCAATGTCTTGGGGTCATCATATTGAATATTGTCAATGATAAATGGTGGTAGCCCACTCAGGTACCTCTAAAATTTAACTTGCTCATCCTTGATGAATGCGACATATTTCAACAGCTCTAAGAATATTCTTTCATACTCATCTATTGTCATACTCCCAATCTTGAGTTCAAMKAACTCCTTCATTTTCTTGTCATAGTATYGCTTGGTTAAGTATTTATTTTGAAAATACCTCTTGAACTCCCTCCAAGTAACCTTATTCTCATCAATGTGTTGCACTTGCATGAACTGTTCCCACCACATTGATGCTTTTCCTTTTAGCTGATAGATGGAAATTCTCCCTTCTACTTATGCGGAATAATTATGCATCTGGAAGTACTTACTCATACCCAGTATCCAAGTCTCTACATCTTCATCCTTCTTGTGGTCACCGTCAAAGGTAGGAGGCTTGATCTTATTCATTTCTCCTTGTAGCTCATCCACCCCAATTCTTCTCTTATTCTTTATGACATGAGATGGACTTGAGCTACTGCACAATTTCCTAAATGAATGCTTTGGTGAGCGAGGATGATGCCTATCAATGCTTCTTATTCCTCTTCTCTTCTCATCATGGGACCTGCGACTTCTTGACCTACTTGTCTTGGTCTCCTTATCCATTTTATTTTATATTATATCCAATATTTGCATCAACTTGAAATTGAAGTCATCTTGTTACTCCTTGGCTTTCATAAGCCTTTCATTATCAACTTTATAGCCTTGGACATATTTTTGCAGTCCCTTTATGGTTTCTACCAAGTTTATGTGCTCCTCCTTGGATTTTGTACCATTAACACCCAAACCGACATACATATCTCTGAATTCATCATCATAGCTAAAATCTCTCTCCGCATATTCCATGATTTTTGACTTTCTGCGCTAATTTTTTCCTACTCTAATCAATGTTAATTATGCAAAATGTGCAAGTAATAATATTTGTTAGATGAATTCATGAGACAACCTCATGAAAACTCTACACCATTTTGTCAGAATCATTTCTTTTGAAGCCCATGCGTGCACTGGAATTTAACATGTATCAATGCACGATGTCAATATTTGACATATACACCGCATATCAGTATCGCACATGCACCACATTGTTTCTCTGAGCAACCCTAATTTTTAGTGCACATACCTACACCTCACTGTTTCTTGTGTAGTTCCAGTGCTGCACCCCACAGTATCCCAAAATTTAGTGCACACACTTACACATTCTTATCATAGGTGCACCATGAACACACTATAATTCCAAATTTGACCACTTACCTATCCAAATATTTCCTTAAGTAGAAACTCAACCCATGCAGTATCATTGTTGAAACTGTAGCTCTGATACCATATTGCAACATACATCGTTACTAAAATTCTCTGATACCATACTTTAACCTTAACCTGATACTACTGTTCAATGCTACTCCCAAATCTAGTGCACATATTCTACTCTATAACATAAGTTTCCACAATAATACTTGAAGTAATGCGCTCATCCCCAAGTTGAGTCGCACCACACAAACTTTCCTCTTTTTACATAACTTAAAACAACATAAGTAACACAATGCAACTGTATGCCTAAGCACACTGAGCACATTGCTTTACTGTGTGCGTATTTGATCCAGATTTATGTAGGAACACAATGAAATACATAAATACACATAAACACAGAGATGCAATGGAAATAAGACTTCATTTCATTAATAACAAATGATTGAAATATGCTTACAGACAGAATGGAAAATAAACTAACGAGGGCACTGGTAGCTTATCTCTAAGAAGACATGTGGCGGCTACTGGCCTCTGAACTATGTTACAATGAGGCTCGAAGGCCTATTATTATCGAGAAACAATGGAAAACTCTAGACATCCAAAGACCTAACCCTAGGAGATGAAACACCAAGACTATGGGCCCCGTTTGGGTAAATTGGTACATCAACTTCCCAGGGACGTAACTTTGGCATACGATCTTTGTTTGATGCACTCAATACCTAGTTAGAAATATCTATATGAGGGCTACAAATTTTGGGTGAGAAACATTGATATTACTTCCATGTTTCTCCCCATTTTCTCAAAAAACGTCGTTTAGGGCCTAAAAAAGGCTCCGAAAGTTCAGGACCCGAAAAACTACTAAAAATAGTAAACTATGTGAAAACTGAAAAAATGAAAGAAGAAATGGTGGAGGTCCATGTGGAATAGGTGGGTGGCCACCAATATCCACCTGGATCATTCCTCCCCCCTTAGGAAGTAATGGTCCCCATTGCGTTGAGTTCCTCTATGAGATGAGGAAAGTTCTGTTGAACTTGGTCCCTGGTGAGCCACTTGCCTTGGTGGAGGAGTTGGCCTTCTTTGACAACTCGATATAGAGGTATCCTTTGTTGCCAGGTGTGCTTAATCTGTGTATCCATGATCTGATTAGTTGTGGCTTGTTCCATGCAGTCTGGATTTAACTATGTTGGTGTGAGTTGTTCTGCCATGTCGGATGTGTCTAGTAGAGGTGGAAAGTAGGGTTGAAGGTGGTCCACATTGAACGTTGGGTGAAGACCAAGGAATGTTGGAATGTTGAACTCAAAGGAATTGTCCCCTACAACCTTGGTGATGGTGTATGGTCCATATGGGAGCGGGTGAATCTTGTGGTGGGGTCCAAGGAGGTGCTCCTTTTGTAAATGTAGCCACACTTTGTCGCCCACCTGGAAGTTGTGTGGAATCCGATGTTGATCATGTCGCTGCTTGTACTTAGCATTGGCTCTGTCCAAGATGTCATGAAAATGTTGGCGGATGTGTTGAATGAACTCAATGAATTTGTTTGCCTTGTCATCCTCAGACTAGACATGAGTTTAATCTTCCTAAGTAGCCACAAATGGCATGGCTACGTCAATGGGACATAGTGGCTGGAATCCCAAGCCCACCTGAAAGGGGCTATGGATGGTTGAGCTATGGAGAGCCTGGTTGTAGTTGTGTTGTACATAGGGGAGGCTCTCATCCCATGTGCGTGGATTCTTTGAGTTGTACATGCACAGAATGTGTACGATCATCCGGTTGACAACCTCTGTCTGGCCATCAGTTTGTGGATGGAAAGTTGTGGAATTGGTGAGCTTGGTGTCCAGCATCGACCATAGGCTAGACCAAAATGTACTGAGGAACCTGTTAGCACTCTGTAAATTTTGTCTGGCTGAATAGACAAACGACAGAGGTAACTATTTCAACCTGCTTTAGAGCTGAGGCACTAGCCTGCTCAACTCAGAGAGGGATCTCTCATGTCACTTCTACCTCTATAGCATCATTCATCATATCATCCAATGTGGTAGATCTTCATTCTCTTAATAATAAAGCAAAGTTACTTTCAAAAGAATCGACATATTTGAGTTGAGTTGCCTTGGGGGGGGGTTTTACTTCATCAGGAATAGAATTATACACCTTCATGAATCTGGCTAAAAATTCCTGTACCATCTCATCAGGTGATCTCTTCATATTGTTATACTGGGTCAACAACTGAAGGGGATTTTTCTCATCCCCCCATTTTGAAAGGAAGCTTGTCTCAAAGGCTTCGAAATCTGCGATACTTCCTGCTAGAAGGGCTCTGAACCACTTTCTCACATCTCCCACAAGGCTTTGTGTAAACAACCTCATATTCACATCTTCATAGTCCACTTCTTCCAAATCTATGAAATCATTAAACCAGTCCAGATGTTTTTGGGCTGATATGTTACCTTTGACATCATATAGTTTAATCCTTAGATTGTAGTCTTGAGGTAGGTCATGTAGTTGAGAGGGTAGTATGAGGGGAGAAAATCTTGCTGTCATAGCTGTTGTGAGAGGTTGGAGTGGACATTGGTTCTAAGCAGGGGTCACTACAGGCTTGACAGATGCGGCTAAAACTAGGTCTTGGAACCTCTTTTCGTCAAAGGTAGTCTCGTTTATACAAGATTCAGACTTAGTTCTAAATAGGGATTGTTCAAATTTCACGATGAATACAAGGTCTTCAATGCTAGTCAATCCCTCCCTAGGCAAGGACAGATATCAGTCCAGGTGAAACACTAGGGTCACAAGCCTTTCTTTTCTTCTACGTACAAGCTTCGCAAGGTTAGACACAGGGATTGCAACTTTTGGGTCTGTATTTCTCCTGGTGTGGATTTTCTTAGGAGCCAGGATTTCTATCTCACAAGGTGTGGTGCAACTGGTCACTGAATAACGGAGTCACCAGGGTAAAAATAATCTCATCCAATAAGGTATTTGATCCACTGTCACCCTCAGGAATCAAACTAAAGCTTTAAGTCATTTTCCCAGGGAAGATTTTTCAATTTCATCCCCGGCAACGGCGCCAGAATGTTAGCACTCTATAAATTTTGTCTCACAGAATAGACAAACGAAAAATGTAACTATTTCAACCTGATTTAGAGCTGAGGCACTACCCTGCTCAACTCAGAGAGGGATCTCTCGTGTCACTTGATGTTTCTTTGGAAATTGGTGGCTAGATTTGGTTTGTTTTGGGGGTTTTTAATAAAGTTGTTGGCAAGGAAGGGGGGGAACACACATGGCTATGGAGTCAAAATTCTGAAATTGAATGAAAACAATGCATCGAATGATAGAACTCTCCAGAGGACAAAGGCTAAATGAGGCGATGAATCTAAGTTATTCTTAAATTTAAATAGAGCGTAGGAAGATAAAGAAAACAAATAACTGCATCAGAGCATTATTGAAATGAATTCTGAGTAAGTTAAGAAGACAATCACACAATTTAAATTGCTTAAGCCAAGAGCATCACAAGATGAATTCTGCGCCTTTAAATCTCCAATTTAAACAGAAGAAAATGTAAATGAAGTAATAGGTCACAGGAAATACATACGATGAAAGGAAACAAAGCTCATATCACCACCCGTTAGAATCTTTTAATAGAGACTTAAAAATCTTCTGCATTTATATTCAATTCAGATTCAAAAAATTTACAAATAGAGTTTGATACAACAAAAAGGTGCTCTTGCACTTCTGCCAACATTAATTCATTCAAGTAACCCAGTACTTATACAATTTGATAAAAATGATTGAAACTGAAGCGTTTCAACTTCCAAAACAGTTTTGAATGACAGTTTCAGTATACGAAACAGTTTACAATAATTGACAAAAACGTTTTTAGAATTATGGACGATTCCTCTGATTGTTCGGTTTCTTTCTCACCATCTGTCTCGCTCTGGTCTTCTGTTAGATCCGCACATTTGATGACACTTGGGGATCACTGACTAGATCCAACGATATTTCACTTTGTCTTACCCAACCATACGATTTCCTTCCATTTCGAATCAGAAGGGATGTCGCAATCCATCATCTCTTTAATCAAAATCTCCAAATCAATGCACGTGGCATAGGACATAGTAGGCATGCTGACTTTCACTATTTTGAATTTATTCAAAATTTCAAAGTCTGTGGCCAAATATTCTACCAAACTTGGTCCTTTCATACTTTCTTCTATAGCTTCAAATTTAGAATGGTCCATTCTTCATTGCATGAGGAGGGTATTGTAATATTCCTGATTGTGCAATAAACCTCTGCCATTCCAAAATGATGGGAGGCCTTTGATGAACAACTGTTCAAATTCATATTTAAACTCATGTATGTTGTGCTCCATCTGCAAAGATTTGTTTTGGATTGATCTGAGTAGGTTGTGTTTGGTGATTATATTCCTGGTTGAAATGATCAATGCAGTCCTATCTTTTACCCCGATATTTTGAAGGTCGGCAGTTGACACAAAATTTAGCAATTCGATAGCATTTTGGGCCCATTCTAAGGGTTTATTGGCTAATACTTCATTAACAACAACACACCTACTCCGAGTTGTAGCAGCCACACTGTCTTTTTCATTTATAAAATTTAGATAAACCCTGAATTTAGCATCTTCTGCAGCAATAACATCCCATATGACATGTTTGGCTCCCTGCAACAGTGTTTTTTCCTTTAACCTGGTTTTCAACTTGCTCACCCTCTCTTGCAAATCTTGATTATCTCTGTGAAGTTGAGCCATCTTCTCATCTTTCACTTTCATCTCTTGTTTCAACTTTTCTATAACATTGTTGAGATCTTTGATCTCACATGTTTTGATGCTTACCTAGGACATGGTTTGGACCAACCCTTCAGTGCTAGATCCAACCTATGTATTAGTAGGTACTATGACAGCCACATCTGATGTTGTTGCCTATACTCGTGACCAATTCTCTTTATCTTTTTCCAACTGCAACACTTTATCTTTATAAATGAGTGCCTTTTCCTAAATGTTTCTTTTTCATGTTCCAGGGGAGTTAATTATGTTGTTTGTGGATGGTCAGTTAGCGACATATTCAACCTTTTCTTTAAGCTTAGGATTATCTTATCCTTTTCATCCAGAGAATCTTTCACCCCTTGAGGGCCTTAAGACTCTAGTCTTTTGACCTGTGTCATCAAGAATTTGTTGGATACCTTTTCTTGTTTTAATTGTCCATCTAGTTTGATTGCATGTGTCGTAAATATTGCAACACTCAAACTTAAACTTAGATAATTAGAATACAACATATCACTGACATTTCTGTGAAACTTTACTTTGTCAGGGGCACCAATATTTTCATAGTGCATTTTGATCTCAGATGCTTTATCATCATCAACCACTGCTATGTTAAATGTTTTATTTTCCACATCTCTGACTGAGAGTAAGGAGGCTTTAGACTAGGAAGTCTTTTCCATTTCGGGCGAAAGGTCTCTTATTTCACTATTTTCCATACTTCCCTTCACAGTGTACTGGTTCATTAAATCTTCCTTGGACTGATAAACAACCCTAGGTGTTTGGCTGAATATGTGTTTCCTACTGCTAAAAATATTTGTGCTCCTTTCAGTTTGCGGTTTGTCTCCTATACTTGCTCCTTCATCCTTGGTTGCATCTTCCACCATCTCCATGGATGTTTTTTCCTTTGGGCTCTTCTCCTTCCAGGTTGACCACTTGAGAGGGTGATGTGATTTTCATCTTCTTAAGAGTATATTGCTGGCTACTGGTACCCAGAGCCTTTGAATTGTTCCTCTTATTGTAGACGCTCAATTTAGGAGTTTTGACAATCAATCTAGAAGAAGGTTTTTGTTAGATCATGTTGCATAGTGACCTCCATATCTACATGGGTTTCTAGATTGGATAACTTATCGAATCCTTCGATATGATCGTGTTCATAGGGACCTTGTTTGCTTGCCAATCTCCTCTTTGAAATGATCTAGTGCGGGTCGTATTTTCTTCCTTGCAACTTCGTGAACCCAAATTCATTGAGTTTGTATTGAATCTGAGGCAAACATGACTTGTTCTTCACCAAAAAGGGACCTAATATGAAAGGAAATTTTAGATTAGAAGCCTTGTGTGCTTTCAACAAGTGCTCATTTTCTGAGATGATCCTCTCTCTTATGAACTCCAAAGCAAAGATTACGGGGCTCAGAAAAACTGGTAAAAGATGAGGTCCTTCCTGGTAGCCATATACCCAAATCGTCATGGACTGTATGAACAACATCCACTCACCTATCCTGCTCTTTGGATTTGGTTGTAAACAACTTTTCATTTCTTCTAGGACCCTTGGCAAGTCTGAATAGAAGATAAGACTGTACACCCTGGACATACTCTTATTTATGAAGATAATC
Source organism: Picea engelmannii (assembly GCA_009831015.1). NCBI lineage: Eukaryota > Viridiplantae > Streptophyta > Pinopsida > Pinales > Pinaceae > Picea > Picea engelmannii. Next base: position 231,378 of record ML783557.1, on the reverse strand, counting down.
ATGGTGATCCTTTTACATTCAGTTGAAATGAATGTAGTCTCTGGAAATTCAGTTTTGTTAGATTCCAGGAACATCCTCAACAAATGGGTGCAATATCTAAAATGTATTAATGAATTGAAATTCACCAACTGCTGATGCATATTGTCAACAATGAATTTGTCAAAACTGACACAGACTGACTGACCAGACTCTGACATAAAGAAAGTCAACAGGAAACCTAACATGACTTCTACCACAAACTTGTCATTGTCCAATCCTAAAATTTGACTTAATAGGGAACAAGCCCATTGGACTTCGATGATCATGACGCTTATGCTGGCAGGAAATGAAAGACTCTCTGAATGGTACTTGGGCTTGAAAATGGTTTGCAGAAACCTGGTTTTTACTTCTGGTGGGCATTCTGTATAAATTGTGATCATTTTCTGTTCCTCGAAGGGATCTGACACCATGGATGAAGACTCGGGTATACTGAGGGTGTGCCGAAGCGATGGACCATATATTTCACATAAAACTTCAGACCCTAATTTATTCAGAATAACTCTTTCTTCCTAAGAATATCATTCTGCGCACCAACTTACAAATTCATGGAAAGGAAAGACTACTTCTACGACGTAAGGGGTGATGGAGGCTTGAGCCACTTTGAGGAAAGGTAGGCGGGTTCCAACATTGTCCAACAAATTTGATTTGGAAACAGAAACAGGCGAGACTGTTATCTCTGTGTCGAAAATGTTGGAGTATTTATCAATCAGGGCTTCTTCTTTGGAAGATATGTCTGGCTCATTAACGAATAAGACAATAGGATTAGCAACCATGGTGAAAATACCTGGTGAGCGGTGAAAGAAGTGTGAACCTGGTTCAATTTTTTAGATTGATTTTCAAATGGATGCTCCAAAATATAAAAAAAATGCTCCAAATTATGAAAAAATAATGTCAGGGGGTCTTCCTTTTATAGGTATCGGTTCGCATCGAGGGTTGGAGAAAACAGTTTTTGGCGAACTTATTTTCTCCCCGATGTCCCTCTGAGGATGCCATGATTTAAACCATGATAGTTTTTCCTGGCCCACCCTTGTTTTGTTAATATTCATGTTACTTCAATCGCCGATATGATCCTCAATCGTTGATCCAAACCGCTTTAAGATATATGATACACATGCACCCACCGATGGTGGCATCGAGGGTTGGAGAAAGTGGTTTAAGTCAAACTGCTTTTTTCCCTGATGTCCCTCTGAGGGCGCCACGCGTCCACCGATAAAACCATGACGGTTTTCCTCGACCCACCCTCGATTTCTTAATCATAGTTCCATTTTGATCTCCGATATGCGCCTTAGCCATTGATCCGAGCAACTTTCAAGATCGACAGTTCGCTGAGGATTACCCTTTACGCTTTCTCCATATTTGTCCACCCACCATCATATATAGCTCATTCCTTTAAAATATCATACCTTTTTAGCGACATAACCTTTTGCTAAAATTCCAACTCTTGGATGTCGTTTGAAAATTACATGGTGATAACAGAATCTACTGTCCCGATCTGAGATGATATACTCTGGGATCCCAAAGTGTATCCACACTCATTCAAAGAAGAGTTTAGCAGTGGCTTTTGTTGTGATATTCTTCTTGTAGGCCATCATAATGGACATCCTCAAGAAACTGTCGATGACCAAAAAAACACAGGCATTGCCATGCTTAGTAGAAGGAAGGCCCGACATGTAATCCATAGAGATGGATTCCCAAGGTTGACTAGGGGTAGGAAGCGAAGTATAGAGGCCTTGCTTCTTGATGGTCGATTTGGAAATGGCGCAAGCAATGAAGGACTTGATGTACTTCTCGACATCCCGTCGAATGTTCAACCAATAGAAATACTTTTGCAGTACTGCCACGGTTTTCTCGACCCTGAAATGCCCAACAACATGACTATAGTGCGACTCCCAAATCATCTTGGCATGCTTGCTTGAAGGAAAACAAAGGTATCCCAGGTGACATAGTAGGGCATCCTGGAGGTGAAAATTGGGAACTTGTTTACCCTCCAAGGGCATATTGTATGTGTGGCTGAATTCTGGATCACTTGTGTAGAGAAGCGGCCAATCGAAAGTCTTGTGCCCACAAGAGTTGAGCATAGTGGTTAGCGCCATGATGGTTGGTCAGCTGAGGAAGTATGCAACACTATTAGTGCTTCCTTTCTTGTACTTAATGTTCAAATGAAACTATTGCAGGTATGTGGACCACTTTTGATGGTGATCATTCTGCAACTTCCCTTGTGTCTGTATGAACTGCAGTGGTCAGTGGTCTATGTGGATGACCAGTTCCTTTCCCAAAATGTAATGCTTCCATTGTCGGAAAGCCTGCACAATGGAATGCATATCTTTTTCATAAGTGGGATACTTCCGGACTGTGTCGGAAAGTGTCTCACTTTGATATGCCACTGGATGCCCATGTTGAGTAAGGACTACCCCAATAGCATAGTCAAAGGCATATGTCTCGATCTCAAATGGTTGTTGCAAGTCTGGTAATGTGAGCACTAGTGCAGAGCAGAGGTGATGCTTCAACTCCCGGAACGTCTTCTGTTGAGATTCAGACCAAAATAATTTTTCTTTCCCTCCTCCCTTGGTGACTTGACTCAAGGGCCAAGTGATATGAGATAATCCCAACACGAACCTATGGTAGAAGTTGGCAAGACCCAAAACGCTGTGGAGCTCTGTTAGGGTGGTTGCGGCTGGCCAATCCCGAATGACTTTCATATTTGCTGGATCCACATGCACCCCCCTCTCATCAATAATGTATCCCAGATACTGAACCTGGGTCATGCCAAAAGTGCATTTCTCCAAATTGGCACACAAATTGTGTTGCCGCAGTGTTTGGAGGACCTGTCAGATGTGGTGGAGGTGCTCTTTCCAAGTCTGGTTGAAGATCAGAATGTCATCCAAGTACGACACTAAAAATGAGTTGGTGAATGGTTGCAATATGTCGTCCATTAGCCTCATGAAGGTTGCAGGGGCATTCGCCAACCCGAAAGGCATGACCAACCATTCAAAAAGGCCCTCCTTGGATTTGAAAGTATTCTTACACACATCAGAGGGTTCGATTGGTACCTAGTGATACCCAGACTTCAAGTTGATCTTGCTGAAATATTTCGCCCCCTTGAGTTGTTCCAGAAGGTCATCAATCTATGGGATCGAGTACTTATTCCGGATAGTGATCTTGTTTAGTTCCTGATAGTCAATGCAGAGTCTCCAAGTCTCATCCTTCTTCTGCACCAACATGATCGGGCTCCCACGGGGCGATAAACTCGATCGGATGTGACCTTTCTACAACAACTCCTAAATCTGCCTCTTGATTTATTCATTCTCTAGAACATAGCGTCGATAGATTGGTCCATTGGGAAATGGTGCACCTGGGGTCAGATCGATGGGGAGCTTGACCTGGCAGTGTAGAGACACCCCTACGGGGGAGGTGAATATGTCCTCGTACTCCTCCACAACCTTATCCATATGTTGTTTTCATGCAGAGAGGCCCTGCCTAGAGGTCATGGCCACAATATTATTCTTTCCATGAGGGTGGATCATCAGGAAAACAAATTTTCTGGTTTTGGAAATGAACTTACTGCATTGTTTTGCAGTAACCAAAGAGATGGTGGTAGGCAGTGCTATCTCTGGTATCTTGTACATCTTATTGCCCAAAGTGATAATAACAACACAAGGCCTAGACTCATATAGAACATGTCACTTCCACAAGTATGGTTGTCCTAATAATACATCAGAAACATCAAGAGGAGCAATGTCACACAATACCTCATCCATGAAGGGCTTGATGTTGTAGGGAAGGCGACATTTTGGCTGACGTGGAGGTACCGTCCTTGGTGAAACCACTCGATGGTGTATGGTTGTGGGTGTGTTTTGGTTGGCAAGCCCAGCCACTTCACAACCTCTACCGAGATGAGGTTATTCTAGCTCCCGCTGTTGACAATGAACTACAACGGGGAACCTTTTACCCACATCTTGGAATGGAAGAGACGCTCTTCCTCTTCTGGGTCTTCTGGTTCCTCCTTCTGGATCTTCATGGTGGCAATGGTGGCGTTGGGCTCCGCATCAATAATTTTCTTCCCCCTGTCATTCCCCTTGTCGGGTTCTGGTTTAGAGTCGGAGCATGCATTCGATTCAGAAGCCTTCAACTCGGCTACTAGTGACTGCTTGGCCCGACACTCACTTGTATTGTGGGTGGAGCTCTTATGGAACTCACACCACTTCCCCATGTCCATTTTTGGCTTTGTGGTGTTGTTATTTGCCTGCATCTTTGGTGGGTTGTCCTGGGCCACCCCGCCTTTGCTTGGTCCTTTGTTCTGTGTTTTGGGGGTACCTTTCCCTTGCTTCTGATTCGTAGACCCAAAGTCTCGCTTCTTCTGTTTGAACTTTTTCTCAATCTTGGAAGCATATCGGTATGTCGCACCAAGAGAGGAGATGTCAAGGAACTCCATTTCCTCCTGAAAGTATGTGTGCAGACAACTATGGTACTTTAACACCAAATGTTTCTCTGAATCTTTGATACCCAACTTTGTGCATAGGGTATGAAACAAATTCATTAGTTGATGCACACCTTGGTCTCGTTGTTGCTGCAACGTAGTCAATTGTATGTATTTGTCCTCATAGCTCCCCATGGGATAATATTGTTCCTTGATGGTGTCTCGGAAATAATTCCAAGTGGGTGCAACCGAGAACAGAGAGGGTTCCCCCTCGCCCTGTTTCTCCCAGTAGGTTTCTCACCAGTCCTTGACATGGGGGGAAACTTTTAGGAGTGCAAAAATAATCCTTTTTCGGTCGGAAAAGTCATGAACTGAGAAACATCCTTCTAATAGATTCAACCATCTATCTATGACATCTACATCTATTTGGCCCTCAAATATGGGAATGTTAAAGTTTACTTGTACCTTAAAAGGAGTGGCGCCTCCAGAGTGGTTATTGGATGTAGATGCGCTGCAAATGGGCATCCGTTGAAGTATCTGGGAAAATTTGTCCATCATCGCGTTCCTTTGTTTCTCGAGGGCCTCCTTGAGAAACATTTTGATAGGATATCCTACTCCCTCATCTTTCTTTTCTTCCCCCATGGGTGGTCGTTGGGGTTTGTGAGGTTGATCTTGCAAAGGTTCAACCAGATCGAGCCCTAACTCCTTATACCTTGACCTTGTTGGGGACATGCAAAGAAGGATCTAGAACGAGCAGACCGCTCTAATACCACTGATCCAGATTTATGTAGGAACACAATGAAATACATAAATACACAAAAACGTAGAGATGCAACGGAAATAAGACTTCATTTCATTAATAACAAATGACTAAAATATGCTTACAGATAGAATGGAAAATAAACTAGCTAGGGCGTTGGTAGCTTATCTCTGAGAAGAGACGTGGCAGCTACTAGCCTATGAACTGTGTTACAATGAGGCTCGAAGGCTAATTATTATTGAGAAACAATGGAAAACCCTAAACATCCAAAGACCTAACCCTAGGAGATGAAACACCAAGACCATGGGCTCCGTTTGGGTAAATTGGTACATCAACTTCCCGGGGACGTAACTTTGGCATACAATCTCTGTTTGACGCACTCAATACCAAGTTAGAAATATATATCTGAGGGCTACAACTTTTGGGTGAGAAACATCGAACTTTGTTCAATGTTGCTCCTTGTTTTCTCAAAAAACGTTGTTTAGAGCCTCAAAACGGCTCCGGAAGTTCAGGACCCGAAAAACTACTAAAAATAGTAAATTGTGCGGAAACTGAAAAACTGAAAGAATCAATGGTGGGGGTCAAAGTGGAATAGGTCGGTGGCCACCAATATCCACCTGGATCAGTATTCCATACTGAACGTGAGATCACTACTGCACACACAACCATTCTGGCGTCACATGCCAATTTTGTTCTCCCCGTGCACGCAGACTACATCCTTGTGCGCACAAGTAAATCCAACCTTTGGTGCACACATAATATTTCCCTGTGCAAATGACCATTCTAACGTTGTCTCAGAGACTCATAACCAATATTATAAGGTTAAAATAACATGAAAACTAACAACAACTATCATACTCATTGGCGACTACAAATATTGACTATCAACACCACACTTACATGTGAAAGCAACATAATACATAATAATAACAATTACTTATATGTAACAACACACAATAATTAAACTCATATTAAACACAAATAATTAAGCACATAGTAAATGAGACAAGCACATAAAGACACTTACCTTTTATGAAAAGTCAGCAACTGCGCATAGAACTCAAACGTTCCTCCTAGCCATAGACTATGTTTCTTATATACTTTCAGAAACAGGTCACCCCTGAGCCAGGGCTTAACTCCACCAAGGAAAAAGGGTTCCTAGTGCCAAGGTAAGGTATGAAATCAACATAACTGCTCAGTCCAAGGTGCCACTGCTGCAACTAGCCTACACTGTCTCATTCCCCACATGTTTGTCACACCCAAGGAAGTGTGCCCCTTCTCTACTAAATTATCCCTCGGCTTCCCCACTTCCCTTCTAGGGTTCCAACAACAGGCTAGACATGAAGTCTCAGAGCCCTGCAACTAGTGCCTAACACACTAGGGAACAATTCCCAACAGAACTCTCACCTAGAGAGAATGCTCACGTGCTTGACAACCCTCTCCTCGAAAACAAATATCTCACCTAGAAAGACTTCTCACGGGCTTGACAACCCACCTCTTCGATAGAATAACTCTCGTTACAATATAGGAAAACCCCTTTCAATCTATTCTCTGCAGATAAGGTAATAGTTGTAATTCTGAGATGGTTCAACCCCTTCTACACATGAGAAAAAAAGAATGACTAATTCCCCTGAATGAGTTCTCCTCCCCCGAAATACACTAAGGCCAAAAATGTATATTGCATGCATTAAAATGGACACTTGTCACCTTCAGAAGTAGCTTTATCCACTTGGTGACCCGTTCCCATCCCTCGGGAACTTAGGATAAATAATTATCCATAAATTATACTTTTCAAAAATATTAATAAAATATAACTTAGGACTTAAGTCCCCCCCTTTACCCTTTTTCCAGTGGAGTTACCCCCCCGTCTCTTTTCGTCTGAATTGTCTACACGCAACGATGTGATATTATTAATAACTTGAGTATAATTACATTTTACAAGGATAGATGCACTAGCCTATTTGTGTCCCGACTCACCAACATCATAACCAGTACACATGCTCGCTGACACACATATATAT
>ML783557.1:206102-224115 GCA_009831015.1 Picea engelmannii | reverse complement strand
ATCCCCACGCACTTACTCAAGTTCGCGAAACACTGTGAAATGTGCACACCCTACCTCTGATGTTCAATCATGCATACTTACCCAGGTTAACACATCACTATGAAATGTGCACACCCTTTCTTTGATAAATATTCTCCCGCACTACTCATGTGCACACAAAACCAAAACTTTGTACTAACGACTCACCAACCTATATGTACATTCACATTTACAATTGGTACCAACGAATCACCAACCTATATGTACAATTACAAAGGGTTTCAGATTAGGGACATTACAAATACTGACATCTGGCGTGTACCTCTAACATTTGGAAAAAAAAATTCAAAATTAATAATATTTGAAAAACTTTCACATCGAGCAATTGCATGGCTCATAGAGTCCAATTCCCCTTTTTCTTGCATCTTTATAAAACAATTGGATAGTTCCTTAGAGAAATCAATCACTCTGTCATGTTTCCCTCTGGATTACCATTCCAATGGCTATACTTAGACCTTGTTTTGATTTCTGAGGTGAATGTTATGACTCTCTGAAATCAATAGTTTCACTCTTTCTACACATGTTTCACTAGTACAACAAATCTTAGAGGCCAACTTCTACCAAATGTAGAAATAAATATAGTAAGAAACCAAAAAACTATTATATCAAGTGTTGGTATTATTATTGATTGTGAACACACAACTACTCTTAGATTCAACATCTGAGGCACCCTCCAATTTGACAACCTTGTTCGTTTACTTTTTCTCCGGACTTCAAATTTTTAGTGAAAAGCCATTATTTGCCAAACAACAAAAAACTAGAAAAAACTCCCTCAAGAAAAAGTTGTTTGGATTGATGAGTAGATAATATGTCAACTAAATAAAATTTTATGGATTGGTGATTTGGTGCCCCTTTTCCTCCTTTGAAGATTTAAAATATCCCCAAAAAGTGCTCGGGAATAATGGATTTTTCCCTGTTTTGGCATCTCCATTCCAAACCCTTTTGAATTTTTCGAGAATCCCAAATGGGTATCTTCATTCCTACTTTTTGAGCTATCTATGAAAAATTCACCTTAATCTAGGTCCTAGTCACTAAGCATGACCCTGATATTTAAAACCCACTAATTTGTGTTTTTCAAAAAAATAATGCAGAATTAGCATTGGCCCTCATTGTCATCCTTGTATCCCTTGTCACTGTGGAAATACCCTTTAAATTTCATCTAAATTTGGGTTGAAATGCTCCTCTTATGGCCCAAACAAGTTTTTGGCTCCATACTCGTTTTTTTTTAACTTTTCTATTTTTCTCAATCCCTTTCCTTGTCCTCTTTCTCCTCTTCTTTTCTTCTCTCTTTTTCTTTCTCTTCTCGTCTCTTCTATTCCCTTTCTCTTTTATTTCTTCTCTCTTTTTCTTTTCCCCTCACATATTTCGAATCCAAAAGTGCTTCCTCCTCTGACATTTCTACGACTTGAAATCTTCTTTCCTCGTCGACGTTTTGATGTAGGATCTTCTGTCCTCACTGACATTTCCATGCAAGATCTTATTTCCTCATTGAAATTTGAGTGCATGATCTTCTTTCCTCGTTGATGTTTTAATGACTTGCAAATATCTTTCTTCTTTTGGTGACATGAAAATTACATCTTTCTTCGCCAATGTTTCGACAACTTGGAAAGATATTTCTTTGTTGATGTTTCACTGCAGGATCTTCTTTCATTGTCGAAGTTTCGGTGGCTTGAAAATATATTTCTTCAATGAAATTTCAACGAATTGAAAAGATCTCTCTTCTCTGACGTTTTGATGACTTTGAAATGTATTTCTTTCCCTATGTTTCGATGCCTTGAAAATATATTTCTTCGTCAATGTTTTGATGACTTGGAAAGATCTTTCTTTGTCGGCGTTTCGGTGCAATATCTTCTTTCTTCGCTGATGTTCTAGTGCCAAAATATATTTTCCTTACCGAAGTACTCCTTTATCAGTGGCTCCAAAATATTTTTCTTCGCTAACATACACTGTATCAATGACTTTAAAATATCTTCCTTCGCCGACACACAATATGTCAACGATAAGAAAACTTTTTGACACTTAGTCAATTTTCCAAAAATGCAAACTCACAAATCCATGACTTTCGCGAACCTGTATATGCAGATCCCTGAGAAAAATCGACCCCTACAATCAAACACCTCAACAATATGAGTACTAAGAGCACATGTTAGGGAAATTCAACCCCACACATTTCTACTCAGTGAACTTAAATTTCACCCCTAACACCCATGTGATTGCAATGGATTTGGCCTTTTTTTCCTCCAAGACCAAAACCCACCTGCTAGATTGTAATTCTCGACATACCCATGTCGATTTTTCATCTAAAATATGCCAAACATTTGGTGATTTGGATCGATTCTGCAAATTTCCCTAAAAAAAACATAGGTAACAACTCTATTTCTACTGTAGCAAACCCTTGCAAGCTTGGTATTCCAATCAGAGCTTTGATACCAATTGTAAAAGACCCGACCTACTAAAATAGATTTAAATACACCCTATGAAAATAAATTCAAGCAAGGGAAGCATGCCCATAAAATTTCACATACGTATATAACATATTTAAAAACACATGAATGCAACAATTCAATAAACACACAACATTCATATAAAAAATTACATAGTGGAATAACCATGATAAAAGACAAGAACTTATCTTTAAATTTCATAACCAACTGGATACGCACAAGGGATTTTCCTCCCAACCATAGGCTTATTTTTTATTTTCTCTCAACAACAAGCCACCCCCAAGCTGAGGCTATGAGTCCACAAGGAGGTCTAGCCCTCTTGGCTTTCCACTCTCCACATTTATCCCCCCAAAACCCATGTTCTACTCCAACAACAATTCCAATCTGCCAAACGTCTTCTCCTCAACCTGCACAACCCAAGGAATGGGATCACCCTTCTTTGCCACGCAGTACCTCAAGCCTTCTGATTTCCTTCCAGGGATCCAATGCATGGTTGGATAGGAAATTTCACAATAAGGGAATCCATGAACTCTCAGCTTCTTCAAGAGTGTTCACAACAACCTTCTCAAGGCTCTTGATCCATTTCCTCAACAAGAAATATCAAATATAGGCATACAACTTTTCTCCTTGCACAAAAATCAACTCTCTCATGGTTTCTCTCTACCACAACATGGCTATTTCTCTTTTATAGCACCCAAATCTCCTCGTGCTTCCCAAAATCAGCATGAAAAAACCATCACAGAAAGAAAGTCCGATTTCCTTTTCTTCTCATTCAAGCTTGACTCAAGTTCTTCCTTTACAAAGTATTATTTTTCTTTAGAATTATTTAGTGGAAGAACTTCTTTTTCTTTTATTGAATACTTTGTGTTAAAAGAGAATATTGATTTGGGTTGCTTTGTTTTAAGAGATTTGCTTATGCCTTTAGCTATCTTTGATTTTTTTTATTTTTTTTTAATTTCTTGCTTTGCATTATATTGGGGGCATCTTTGCATTTGAAGTAGTGAAATTGCATGGTATTGGTTTACAGTCTCTTTGGCTCATTTCTTGAAGTTCTTGATATTGATGAGTTTAATAAAAGTTTGGGACATTGTGCATCTAGGAATGATAAACGTTTTCTCCTTCTCATAATATAGGTTTCATCGAAGAAAAATATTTTCATTCTCATTTCTTTGCATTTTTTAGAGTCGGTCTGTTGGACATAGTGTCATTGATGTATTGTCATTGATGTCAATAGTCATGATAAGTTGTTATGATGGAAACATGAATCAATCATGATCAGTTATACAGTTGGCATTAGTGTCAAGATGGGCAATAAGGTCTTTCTATGTGTAATGAAGAGTCAATGATGGAAAGAGAATGTCAAACAATATGCAGATCAACAAGGTTAATCTGAGGAGAAAAAGTGTACTAAAGATTGACAGAAGAACATCACCTTAAGGTTGAAGAAATTCGTGATTATTGTTGATCACGATAGGATCAACAATGTTCCTATGATCAAATCTCACGAGAATTAGCAACTGACTATTAGTGCATAAAATAATGTACAAACAACTATTAAAAATCTGAGGAGAAATAACGATGAAACGTTAATCAAATCTCAGAAGGGAAAACATAGTACAAAAGAAAATGCAGAGATCAAAGATCAGAAGGGAAAACACAGTACAAAATCAAATGAAGATTAAAGCTCATAAGGAAGAGTGCATTGTAGAAGTATCATCAGGATTGATGGAAATATTGAGAAGTCGACCAATGCACATGAAAAGGTGAGAAGCCTTAGTAGTCGTCTGATTAAGAAATTGACGGTGTTGATCATCTCATATAACGAACATCGATCATATGAGTGACCATGGGCTTGAGGACCATTGGAGGATCATGACTATCAAATTTGCAAGCCAGATTAATGGCAGGGATAGATTATGGAGATCAAAAGGAGAATTAAATGACTCACTAGTTCCAATCCCGCATTTGGTCTAGATTGTCATATATCATAGACTCAAATATTGATGACTGCGGTTGATCCAACAAATGATAATATTAATTCGGATTGAGTTGTGAATGTCAGATGTGCAATAGCCAGATCAATGACAAGGATAGATTGCAGAGATCGAAAGGAGAATTAAATAGTGCGCTATTTCCAATCCTGCAATTAGTTAGGACCATCTGATCTTATAGCTTTGAATATCGACGATTGTGGTTGACTCAACAAAAAACACACAACTTCAAATTGTGGAGTTTGGGTGACGAGTTAAATCACTCGTAAGTTGTGGTTCCACAATTATCCTTGATCGTGGATCAGATTCAAGAGTCTACATGATCGTTGGATCACTTTAAGTGGAAGGGCAGGATAATCAAGGGCTGAGATATGAGATCTCGATCATCCGAATACTCGCCAGTCGTTGGATCATTTTCAAGTGGAAGGATAGGATAAGTTAGAAGAGAAACACCGTAGACAGATCAAGCCATCGATCTAAGATCATGATCGATGAACAAAATTTAGTTTGTGTCTAAAGATGTGAGGAGGTTATGCTCTGGTGAAATATCACTTCAAGAATTCAGTTTGAGATTTGAAATACATGAAGCCCGAAAATCTGAAATAAATATTTGTTGTTCAGTTAATTTGTGAAAAGTGGAAAATTGTCCATAGTTTTTTGACATTNTGGTATCAGAGTGGGTTCCTTAAAAAAAGTTTAAACACTAAAATTAGATTCAGAAGAAATGGGTGGATAGATTGCTATCTCCACAAATGAAGCTCCCTTATTTGATGGAACATATTATTTATCATGGAGGGAAAATATGAAAATATATCTGAAATCAAGAGGATCTGGAGTTTGGGATTCAGTAGTAAGTAAGACCTGGCACTTAACTACTTCAAAGAGAAAATCCAAAACTGCAAAAGAAGCAAAGAGAAATAATTCAGTGTCCATGCCATTTTCCTCTTGAGTAAACAACAACCTTAAAATAAAGCGCTTATAAAAATTGATTAGACATTTTTATATTTTCTGGTAGCAAACCTACATTAGCTTAGAGTGTAGGGATTTGGAATAGGTGTGGAAGATAAATTTCCAAGGTTGTAAACAAACATATAATATTGTGCTAGGGAGCAGTAAATCCACTTATTACATTTTGTCCTGGGAAGCCCTTCTAACACAAGGGTCAATCACAAGGTCACATTAAGGCCAACATAGTTACTCACCCTGCTTTGTTGGTCCTAGTGTAGTGAATGCATGTATTATTGGGGGTCACTTAAGAAGAAAATCTTGTGTGAACCTTCTCGAGGATATTTCAGGCTTAGATGCCCTGCCCTTGCACATATATCAGACTGTCGACTGCTTCCCCAGGCATCATTGTCATAATTAGTAAACTTAGTAGCCTATCTCTTTAGGGTCTTTACACAAGGTGACTGTGGAGGGGCAAGTCTTCATGGTACCTAGAATCGACGTTGGCCAAACTCACTTGGGCTCCTTGGAGGGTATACCCACGATTATGTGTGGGATCTTGCACCAGGGTGTAAGTCCATTAAGCAGGTCATCAAGTTAACTTTTCCACCCGCTCTATCTCAACCCCTTCTTACATTGTCCTCATAACGTTGGATTTCATCACCAACTAGTCCGTTCATTGTGAGAAGGTTTTTTTTTCTTGCTTGCTTCTTAGATTTTTAGCATGTGTTGTTTATTTTCCTTAGAAGACTCTAGGTTGGATCCGTGTTTAATGGCGTCAGTTCTCAGAACGATCAATGAAACAATCCCTACTCTGGGGGAACCTTTTTTTTTTCCTTCTTATGGAAAAGTTGGTCCTCCTTACATCGCTACTTTGAGCCTTCTATGTCTCATAATTGGATTGACGATATGGTTTTTTTCCGCTCCGGTAATCCCAAATGAAGCAAGTGCTTCAGTTGTAAGCACTCCCCCCCAAGAAGATTAATCTCATGTTGATCCTTCGCCTTGTTCGCCTTCTTCACTTGCAAGGTCTTCTTTCATTTCATCTTCTTCGACGAGTGAAAGCTCTGAAGCTAGTAACCTGGTGGATAAGAAGAAGAATAAAATGAATATTAAGAAGAAGAAAAATAAGCAAGGGTCCAAACTTCCAACCACTGCTAGACATGTTGGAAAACAACCAGTTATTGATAATTGTCCTGGGAGTGTTGATGATGCCAAGATCACCCAAACAACCTGTAAGGCCAAGTACCCTTGCAGGCTTTGTAATGGTAGCCATGTTCTTAAGGATTTCCCTGGTATATCCAAGGTTATAGAAGCATGGTATACACATCTTGGCCAACCCATGTCATCAGCCTCTGATAACCATGCTGATGACCTCCCATTAGCTAGTCAAGATACCGTTGGGAAGAAGAAAAGTAGAGTCAAGCTCCCTTGTATGTTATGTGGAGGGAGTCATCAAACTCACTTTTTCCCTCGTATGGATGAAGCCTCGAAATTACTGGAAGGCATGACTATTTCCCAGCCTCAAATTTTGGCTGCTTACCGCAACCATACTTTCAACCCACCCATCGGTGATGGCATGATCAATCTGGTCCCTTCGTCGGTCAGTCCGGTTGATCAAGTAGTCAATATGGTCACGTCCTTAGTTGGACCAGTTGACAAAGTAGTCGATCCAATCCCATCCTCGGTTGATCCCACTCTCTCGTTAGAGACTGAAACCCAAGAGGTTGATCTGTTTCCATCCGTCGACCACATTCTCCCCTTGGAGAATGAAACCCAAGTGGTCGATCTTATCCCGTCATCGATCGATCCTACTCTCTCGCTAGAGAGTAAACCTGATACTGCTCATTTTTTTCTTACTAATATAGACACTACCGTGTTGGGGGGGATTCCTCCTTCTCCCAAGGAACCCCCTCCAATTCATGAGGCCATCCTTTTTTATTGGGGTGCACTAACTGGACCTCGTCTCCCCTCTCACTTTCCTTTCAATATTATAGTATAGGTTTGTGGTCGGGACGTTCCTCAGACACTGCTAGACGAAGGTGTGTTCGTTAGTATTTTTTCCTCTATTGCTTGGCAAGCTTTGGGTTGTCCTCAGCTTGTGCCAGTTACAAAAAATCTGTTAGCTTTCAACAGAAGAACCAGTCAACCTTTAGGGACCCTTCCTTAGTTTCCCATAACTTTGGGAGGGAAAATTGTCTTTATTGATGTCATGGTAGTCCAAGACCCCTTGGATTTTGATTTACTCCTTGGGAGAGATTATGTCTATGGCATGAAAGCTATTGTGTCCACTCTTTTTCATGTGATATATTTCCCTCACGATGGAAGAATTGTGACTATTGATCAACTTTCATTCATTGGCCCTGACTTGACCATCAACTCAATGAACTCGCTAAGCGGTTCTTATATGTCGACAATATCACCCCCACCACAGGTCAATTGTGTGGCGTTGTCTCCCATGCCTTCAGTTGTCGATGAAAATGAACCTCTCAGTGTAAGCTCAGTCTCTTATGACTTAGATCCGGTAGTTGACGTGGTGATATCTTCGATAAGGATTTTAGAGCATGATCTCCTTGCCCCTGTTGCGACCCTCGACGTGTGTTTCTTCCATCAAGTGAAGATATTTTGGAATCCATGGCCAAGTTTTGTCCCTTGACATGGTGTCCTTCTAGAGCATTGTCCTCTTGGAAGCCATGATCAAGAAGAGATATTTGAGCATAGTTTTATGTTTTCAATCTTGTTGAAAAATGAAACCAACTTACGAGGATAGTTTTTACGTCTCTGTGGAAACCTCGTTAAAAATAAAACAGAGGTTATGAGCATATTTATTCTGCTGTTTCAAGCTCGTTAAACAATGAAACAAAGGTCTAGGGATTGAACCTGTATGTTTGAGCATAGTTCATATTACTGTGTCAATCTCGTTAAAAAATGAAATGGATTTTCCCCCTCTTCGATTGAGTCAAGTACTTTGTTACGTATAGTATTTGAAGCTTCATTTCATCCGCTTGTGTTGTTGGACGAAACAAATGTTAGGGGGGGATTCTTATAGCCTCTAGACTTCATGTTGAATTTAAATTGCTAGCTTCTTAAGCTAGGGGAAAAGTACCAACCATCCCTAGATAATGCGTTGGGAAGTCGCAAGCATAGTTTTCTCTTTTTCAAGCTTGTGTAAAAATGAAACCACCTACCTCAAGCATAGTTTCCTCTGGTTCAAGCTTGTGTAAAAATGAAACTAGGTCCAAGCATAGTTTTGTTTAGTTTTAAGCTTGTGTAAAAATAAAATCTATCCCAAGCATAGTTTTGTTTTGTTTTAAGCTTGTGTAAAAATGAAAACAATCTCGAGCTTAGTATTTGTTCTTTCTCGTACTCGTAAATACATGAGAATGTAACCGAGTAAACTTTTATAACTTTTTCGGACTCGTAATGGTTATACGAAAAAGGAACCCCCTGGAGTTCCCTTTAAGCTCTTTTCAGACTCTCTAAACATGAAAATATTGTCGAGCGATCTTGTTCTTTTCACGCTCGTTAAACAATTTGAAGAAAATGTATGTTGAGCAGTAGTTTATCTCTTTTTTGGTCTCATCATACTACTTTATGAAAATGGAACACTCTAAAATTTATGGAGTCCTATTTAAGTTCTTTTCAAACTTCACAAACATGAAAATACCACTTAGTTTACTTTCTTTGGACTCGTAAAACAAACATCGAAAGGTCCATTTGGGACCGAACCACTCATTCCTTGGGTTCGTTAAACATACTCCGAGGGACTCATCCAAAGGATGAGCTTACAATTCAAGCATATGTTATCCTCCTCAAGCTTGTGTAAAAATAAAGAGGCACTCGTCGAAAATGGTGGGGAAAAAATTGGAAAATAAATGTATCTAAACATGTATTCTATGGAAGAGTTTCTTTTGAACATGACAGCCTTTCACTCGCTTTGTGTCTAGGTTGGAAAATCCGCTTGTCTCTTGATCATACTCCTTTATAAGATTACAAATTGGTCTGTGATCCCTGTTGTTGAGTCAGTTTTTCCAGGACATTTGTTGTGTCATCAATATGTTTAAAAATAAGTTTAACCCAGAAAGCCTTCTATTGTGTCAGCCATTTCTGCAGTCTTTAACCCTTCTATTGCGTTGGCCATCCTTGAGTTAGTCCCGAATCACTTGTTACTATGATCTACCTCAAATAGTTTTACTTGTTTCGTGTCATTTATGGGGGATACATTAAGGCCCTCATGTGATGAGTCTTTTCCTATCGACTTCAACTCATTATCCAGGAATTAGACTTAGAAACTAATTGGTACCTTAGAACTTGCATCCCTCAATGGCAGGTTTCCTTGTTTTCGACAACGGGTTTTCATTATTGACCCCTGATCGGGAGATTCCTTCGAGTGTTCAACTTCATCTCATTAATTCACATTCGTTGGATTGTACTAGAGTACCTCGGTAGTCATTGAAATTAATGGTGATTTCCCTCGAACTTGTTAACGTTATTCACTAATGACCGGTAATCGAGTGGTTTCTACCATCTTTAACTTCAACACCTGTAATAAAATGGCTAGATTCGTACTTCATGATGATGGAAATGAAGACCTTGGATCTTACCATATTGGTCCAGGTTGCGATGGAGTATTCATAAATCTGTACTTACACATAGATCCACCGTGTATGTCTCATGGCTATGTCCAAATTTGAGTCTTTAGAGCATAGATCCACATTGTACTTCTTGTGGCTATGTTGAATCATGATGACATGGATCCACAATGCATGCTTGGTGTCCATGAATCACTTGACACTTATGATTAGAGTCACTTGTAGTATGAGTATGGGGATTCATACCTTAGAAAATGGTATATTATTATGCATATGCTTAATTGTTTGCAGGTTCCCGACTGATGCGCTTCTTGTTTTCAACACACACATTCTACAAAGTATTTCAGCTTTCACAGGTTCCAACTTCATACTTTGGGGGGCATTATGTTACACATTATTTTGGTCACCCATGTGATAAACTGACGATATGTGCATAACTCACTTCTATGTTCCCTGAAGATACTAAATGAAACTTTCTCCATGAGAAAAGTGAATCATCTTTCTTTTCTTAAAAACCATATCAAAGGAGATCGTCACACCCTGCTAAAATATAGGGGTGCAATGATGCTTGATCATTTCATGCTGCACCAAAACTAGACTGTGGCATCACCGTATGCTTCTTGTGCATAGGGTGTGACGATGCTCAAACAAGATAAAAAAGTGAAATTCACGAAAGTTCTAGAAGGGAATCTTCTAGAAGATGAGGTGGCCTCTGATCGGTTTGGATCTTACTCGCTTATATGATTTAGTGGGATTATCATAATCTCCTCATACATCCCTCTTTCACCTTATATAAAGAGGGATCTCTCATGGGAAAGGCTAGGCTTTCTTATGCATGAAGAATTCTGCTGAATATTGCACTTGTGATAGCTTTGTTTTAGCTTTCCAAGTCAAGTTGTGAATGCTCTTCATCAAAATGATTGGAGAAAAGGTGTGTGTGTTGAAGAAAATATCCATGGGAAGGGACCTTGCAACATCAAGGCATGGTTTATATTCTCCACTTTCATTCAATATAATGTAGTACTACATTTCTTCCCTATAAAGGTGTCTCTACTTTTATTGTATAACTCCTTGATCTTATACATAGACTTCATTGGAATACCTATATCCGTGTTCTCTCTCTTTGTTGGTTTGTGCTTCTTAATAGGTTCAACATCCAACAAATACAAATATGGAGCAAAGATGACACTAGAAAGGATCAAACATCGTTTAAATGGTATGTCATTTGTCCCTCTCTGGACTAGTTTACATTACAGTGAAATCTAAGGAGAAGCTTGTATTCCGCTATGTTTTGTTCTAGCTTCTTGTTGAAGTTAGGGAGATTAGTTTGTGTTTGCACTTACCGATTTTTTCAATAACATATCTCCATCTACTCATCAATTACCTCTACTTCGAAGGTTGTTCCCCTTACTCATCAATTACCTCTACTTCGAATCTCATTGACTCTCGGAGTCTCTCGTTTATAGCCCCTTCCCCACCAAGACTTCCACTCACTCCGATCATCCCTCTTCGATGAACTGTTAAGATCTATCAATCTACAAATCCAATGCTCGACGATGAATGTGACCTATTTAAAGGCTTGTGCTCAATAGGGACCTACTCCTAGATTCTTCAACCAATTATTGGTTGCCAAAGAACATCCTCAGGTACATAGACACTCCTTGTCAGCATGACATCAAAAAAACGTCACATTCCCACTTAACCCTGCTTAGAAAAGACTCTACATAGATCTATGGTTGAGAATCGATCTCACCTTCTACTCCGATTTACATTTGATATTTCTCATCAAGTATTTCCCATCAAAGTGCTTTCACTCTGGGGTTGCAGGGTTACTCCTACCATATCCTTCGATCAACAGCCTGGATATTCCGACCTCCAACCCTCGGATAGATCGACTATTTTCATTAACCAACCAACTGGCTGTGGGTGTTTTCCTTTCCACCCAACCATAGTCTTAGTAACAAAAAATCTTTGCAATTTGGCCACACCTGTGCTAATCCATGATACCACTAGGGAATTCTTCCTCATATTCTCGAGAAAATATTGTAAGGGTTTCCTCATATCCCCCTAGCCCAGACCCCATTTAGGTTTATCATATGCCCTCCCAACATCTAGCTCATGACCTCTTAGTTCAGATTGGGGACCTCAACTCTTCGACCATTCCTGCCACCCCCAAAACCCTTGTTCTGAGACTATCGTCTCCTTTTCCCCCTCTAGATTTCAATCTTTCCCTGCTCGCATCCCCACACCGGAAGGTTCTCAAACTGTCTTATTCCTTCTATCAGAAGGAACCCGTTGGGTCAAACTAGGTGCAAAATTTGTACCTTGTCTTACCCCTGGCTTGCAACTTTTGTTGTTCTAGCCAAATTTCCCATACATGTATTCATGGGGGTGGTTGGTTTTTCAACTACCACCCCTCCTTATTAACTGATTTTTCCCTTGGAATCAGGGCTAAGGAAATAGTCTGAATATTTTCAAAATTAATATCTCAATAAGGGGGTTTGGGTTATTTCAACATAATGAGCCCCCTCTCTAGGATTCCTCACTCTTTCCTCTAGTGTTATCATGGTCAGTACTTTAAGGCTTCATCCCACAGTCAGTTAGTTGATAGTTACAATTTAAACATTAAAACATTTACAATGTTTGCATGCCATGGCATGGAAATCATTAATCGTGAATAATTACATGCTGGGGGAAACATGGGTGTTACAACTACCCCCGTAAAGAATAAGAGAACAAAGAACAAAACTTGTCTCCAATTTTGCACTTGGTTTTGAAGATATCCTTTTTTTTTCTTCATCTCCTCTTTAATTTTTCTTTTTGGCTTCAATGAAACTCTCTAAAACATGAGATTCTCTCCATGATATTATTTTACTTCATCTATATTTTCTCCAACAACATACCCATCAATTATTTCAACTGCTTAAGCTATATTGGTTCTTCTTTCTTTTCATTTGTTGCAATTTAAGTTCTTTGAAAACTCATGTTCCTAGTGCC
This sequence comes from Picea engelmannii, assembly GCA_009831015.1. Lineage (NCBI taxonomy): Eukaryota > Viridiplantae > Streptophyta > Pinopsida > Pinales > Pinaceae > Picea > Picea engelmannii. The sequence goes on along the minus strand of ML783557.1, from coordinate 211,107 downwards.
CTTATGCTCCACACTTGAAGCAAGTTCCACTCAATTTTCCTTATCTTCCTTTAAGATGTCCTTGAACCTCGGGGGATTCATAATTTATTCCTAACATTTGTTGCTCATAACACTCATGTTGGACTCTCCTCCCTTAATTCCACTTGTATGTCATTTTCCAAACATGGTTCTACCTTTAAATTTTGATCCTATACCCATAGAACTGTATTTTTTTCGTGACATATTCTCTTAGATTTTCAAGGATAGCTTGTATGAATTGTTGGATCATTGAGAGGGGGGGTGAATCAGTAATAAAGAAATTTAATCCTTTTTAACCATATAATCCAAGTGTTATATCTATGTAGCATTATCATCCAATAACTACAAAGTAAATAAGAAATTAACAAATGAACAATCATACACATACACAGTACACCAGTGTTTTACATGGAAACCCAAAGCGAGAGAAAACCACAAAAAGCTTTTTCTTATATGTCTTGAATAATTACATTCATTGGAAGCACCAACTTCTTTTGTTTTCTAGCTACAACTGGAAGGAGGCTCCAACCCCCTTGTTTCTTAGGCTACAACCTAAAGGAAGCTCCAACTCCCCTATTCTCTGGCTACAACCAGAAGGAGGCTACAACCCCCTATGTTCTCCGGCTACAACCACCTGTCCTTGCCTCGTCCAACCGCCCTGAAGTAGAAGTAGAATGATGGAACCAGTTTCACACTATCACTGTGATATATACTATTGTAAACCTATACCAATAAACCTGAACCATGCATCAACCTGTACCTCAACTTGTAATCAACCCTTACCATAAACAAGTACATCAACCATGCACCAACCTGTACCAAACAAACTGTAATCAACATGTACCACAAACAAGTGCATCCAAACATGTACCAAGTATGTACCAATCATGTTTCAACTACTCATCAACTATGACTCATCAATATGTACTAACTTCATCAACTATACACCTCATGAATGTGCCAACTCATCAACTACTTGTCTCAACCATGTACCCAACATGTACCTTAACCAAAATCCCTCATCAATTTCATCATCCAAATATGATTTGTAACTCTGTAATAGACCTGTTTTATATGATCACTTACCTTCAAACCTTAACTTTCACAACAAGAGACTAGCATTTTCATCAAACTTTTCTTTAGTCTCACATGACTAGTTTGGGATTAGTCAACAACCTAACTTGAAATAATCATAACTATGTACCTGTAATGAATAAATATTTGAAAGTAGTAAACAATGTTCTTCATTTTTTTTTATGCAATTTCTCCAGGTGTCACTACTTGGAACCTCTCAGAAAAGGAGTTATAGGAAAAATGGCATACCTTGCTGAATTCTGGCTTATTCTATAGAGCGACCTTGTAGATCATGCCCCACACAAAATATTTGTTGAATGGATCTGAAAATGTTACAAAACACACTATAGACTGTACTCTAACCAACACATTTTTTCTTACTGAATTTGGCTCTGTTATGAAGAAGTTATGAGATTTTTACCCGAAACACTTGTTTTAGACTAGTTTCAAGACTAGCCACAAACCCTATTTTCCATGAAGTGTAACTCCAAAAATACAATGACCCACAAGATGAATTGTTTACCACAGATACTTGGATATGTTGCCTCAATTTCCTATCAATCTCACGATCTGAATCATTCTAGAAAAAAACGTTATTGCGAAAATGGTGAGATGACTTGTAAATAACATACCTTAGAAAGCATCATCAAAAGAATTTATCCTCCCTTGAATTCCGACCTTATTTTCTTCACCTTCCCTCTAAAATTCGACTTATATATCCTTTGGTTACCTCAGTCACCTATAGATATTCAATATTCTCAAGTGTGATGTGAAATGAGAGAGCCTTGCCTCTTATTTATACTCTCCATCTTCTAGGTCACTTGACCTATTTCTAGGTCACTTAACCTATTTCTAGGTCACTTAGCCCATTTACAGGTCAATTAACCTATTTATAGGTCACTTAAACCATTTATAGGTCACTTAACCTATTTTGCTCATTTTTAGGGTTAACCACTTTCCATAATTAGAAAATTCTCCATTACTTTATCATTTAAATATTCCTCCTTGACTTTGTCACCTCACTTTATCATTTAAATAATCTTCTTTGATTTTGTCACTTCACTTTATTATTTAAATAATCCTTCTTGAATTTGTCACTTTACTTTATCATTTAAATAATAATTTCTTCTTTGCAAGCTCTTTGACCTCTTTGACCTTTTGGGGCTTCAAGCCAACATATGAGGGTCCTCCAACTTCATAAGGCCATAACTCTCAAACCGCGAGGAGTTATGTGACGTTCCACATACCCGAAGAAATGGCATGACATGTACTATCCATATATAATAGTATTACCTTAAAATATATTAAAACTCATATCATTATACATGAAACAACCTTGGGTCCATTACCCAAACATTTGTGCTACTGAAATTCTCTACCAGACTTTCTTCAAGGGTTGACATCAATGAAAACCAACCTTAATCAACAATATCCCCCTTTGGCATTGATGGCAACACTTTGATGAAATACCGAAATCATTTCATGCAATACTGAAGTCATATCACTCATGCTCCCCCTGGAACCATGCCTCTGTCCTCTGCATCTCTATGAAAATTTCTCCCCCTGGAATCATGCCTTTGTCCTATGCATCTCATAAATATTCCCCCCTTTGTCATCAATGGAAAAGGTATATTTCCATCCGGGGTTGCTCCCCCTAACTTAATTGTCCTCTTTATGGTGATTCCTCATTTACATCTAAGACATATAAGATAATCATTCAAAATCATTAATTTTGGAGTAGAATTAACTCCGAGTCTCTGGAGAAGATACTCAAAGGATTCCCGTGGAAGTGGTTTTGTAAAGATGTCTGCCACTTGTTCTTTTGTGCCCACATACTCAACTTTGATTTTCTTTTCTACAACCTGTTCCTGTAGAAAGTGATACTTGATTGGAATGTGCTTTGTCTTGGAGTGCATCACCAAGTTCTTTGAGATATTGATGGTGCTTGTATTATCACAATAGATTGGAATGGGCTCATCATACTCAACCTGTATATCTGTCAGATTTTGTTTCATCCAAATAACCTGTGTACAACATGTTGTTTTTGAAATATACTCTTCCTCGGCTATAGATAGAGATACTGATGATTTTTTCTTGCTTAGCCATGATACTAAACACTCACCCAAGTAGAACACTGCTCCACTGGTGCTTCATTGGTCATCAATACAACCTTCCCAATCTGCATCTGTGTAGGCAATAAGAGATAGATCATTTCCTTTTGGATACCATAATCCAAACTCTTATATTCCTTTGAGATATCTGAAAATCCTCTTCACTGCTAACACATGTGATTCCTCTACTAATGAACACACCCAATGCACAAGAAGCAACTAAACTAATCTCCATCCTCTCTAATTTTAGCGAAGCCTCAGACACCACCTTTAATCTGGCCAAATCACAGCTCTTCTTTTTTAATACTCCTGTGGAAATCCAACAACACCTTTCTCAACTTCCGAATACCCTTGTCTGCACTATGACCTATCGCTACTTGGGACTCCCTCTTTCTGACTCAGTAGCCAGAAACATCTCCTGTGACTCTCTCCTACTCTCCATCACCAACCGTCTTAGCAACTAGACCTTTCTCTCCCTCAACCTTCTAGCCATAATCGTTCTCTTAAAGTCATTCTTCCAAGCCATCCCAAATTACCTCTTCTCAGCCCTAGCTTCCCCCAATAACTCATAAAGAAAATAAGGAACTTGCAAAGAAACTTTCCATGGCATGGACACAACCTGAACAAAAAATGGGCCCTAGTCAGCTGGGACAAAGTCTGCAAGCCCAAATCTTGAGGTGGTCTGGGCCTTCGGGACCCTGGAAAATTAAATAGCACCATGGGATCAAGAATTTGGTGGATATGGCTCAAAACACCAGCAAAGATCTGGGAAAAACTCTGGAAATGCAAATATGCCCCAAATACGGACCAAAGTCAACTTATAAGAATGCAGGAGCAAATTCAGGGCTCCAACATCTGGAATGCAGCATGAAAAAATTAGCCACTCATATAGAAGCATGCTTTATGGGAAGTTCACAATGGCCAAAATGCCCTATTCTGGACGGATTCCTGGTAGCAAATGCCACCCCTTCAATTGGAAGAAAATCTACAATCCTATGAAAATCACATTCAAGATCTTGCCACTCTGAAAGTAGCATATTTGTGGATAGATGCCCCCATCAGCTCTCCCTAACGAAGATGGAAATCTATTCATCAGGAACTCCAAGTGGCAATGGACTATGACCTACAACACTGGAAACAATCTACAACCCAAAGGCGAATCTGGAAAATCACAGGCCAAGACATTCTCAGATAGGGATACACACCTCATGGAATCTTTACTCTCAAGGAGGGATACACTCTTCAGGATAAATTCCACAATCTTCAGAAAGATAACATCTGGACAACAATATGGAAATAAAAAATCTGGCCCAAAATCTCTACATTCCTCTGGCTTCTACTCCAGAATGTGATCTTAACCTAGGACAATCTTCAAAGACGAGGTTTCATTGGCCCCTCGATTTTCCACCTTTGCCATCTCCAGGTAGAAGCCATGGCACACCTCCTAAATAACTTTCCACTCAGTGAGAACATCTGGAACCAGGCCACTCTATTCATGAGAAGAACCAAACGAGTCAAAAACAACATCACAAGCACCATCAAGGATTGGGGCTTCGACTCCTTCAAAAATCATATCCTAAACAAAACCTGGAAACTCTTACCATACTTTATACTTTAGAAACTATGGAAAGAGAGGAACAAAAGAATCTTTCTTTTCCATCCCTCTCCTCCCACCCTCCTCTGGAACACAATCCTCTTGCATCTCCAGGAAACTCTTCAGTTACATTTATGGACCAAGGAATACTTCCCCACTGACCTAGGTGAAATCTTACTCCTCGATTCTTGGGGCTTCTCATTTTCTC
>ML783557.1:193240-206006 GCA_009831015.1 Picea engelmannii | reverse complement strand
TAAGTGGCTTCCCCCCCCGCCAGGATTCTATAAGGTCAACTTTGATGGCACTTCAAAAGGAAATCCAGGACACTCAAGCTATGGAGTGGTCATAAGAAATAGCTTGGGCCAAATACAAAGCCTCATTGCAGAAAATCTCGGATGAGACACCAATAACTCAGCATAAATTTGGGGTCTCATCAAAGGAGTGAAAATGGCTCTAGATCAAAACCTCACTTGTCTGATCATTGAAGGAAACTCCAAAATCATAATAGACTTGGAAAAAAAAATCCTGAATGGCAGAGATCCAGGGAAAATAACTCCCAGTTGGCGCCTCCTTGGCCCTCTTTACAACTTCCAGGCTCTTCTCAGACCCTCTCTGACTCTTACCCCCTCACATATTCGATGAAGTGCAAACAAACTAGCAGACAGACTGGCCAATGCAGGGGTTGACTCTATGCAGTAGATCATTGTCCACTATTCCAGGCAGTCCCAAAGTTCACCCCACTGGCTCCAATGTGAGGAGATTCCTCATCTGGATGGCCCTAATCCAGACGAGGTTCCACCTTTGTCTACTTAGAAATTCCTCCAAGACAAAAATTCTCAGAAGCACAGGAGAGCGGGCAACCGTAAGAGTTAGTGCAAAAGATCTTCAACCGACAAATGTCTACGGGAGCTCGACAATTGGGAGTCAAGAGCATGAAGGAGGTTGTTTCCCAAAGTCGTGAGGTCGCGAAAAGATCAAGAGAATATGGAACATTGGAGCTCGAGGAGATCTGGATCGTTGGTGCTCAAGTATATCTGAACTGTTGACAAATGATTTTGGGAACTCGACAATCGAGAGTCAGGAGCTCGGTAGGAGTTGTCTACCCAAGTCGCAAAGATGCGTAATGAAAAATCACGAAATGCAAGAGAGGATCTGGACCTCTGAGCCCGAGAAAATTTGGAACGTCGATCTGGTCCCGAAGGACTCATAATTTTGGGTATCGAAAGAAGGAGAACACTCAATTCTTCACTATCCTTAAGCGTGAAATCATGAAATCTGGAACGTTAGTGCTCGAGGAAATCTGTACCATTGACATATGATTTCGGGAACTCGAAAATTGGAAGTCAAGAGCTCGGAAGGAGCTTTCTGCCCAAGTCGTGAAGTCGCAAAATGAGAGAGAGGATCTGGACCATTGATCCCGAGGAAATATGGATCGACGATCTAATCCCGAAGGACTCGCAATTTTGGGTATCGGAAGAAGGGGAACACTCGGTTCTTCGCTATCCCGAGGTGAAAAATTCCAAAATCTAGAGAAGCCAACAATCATGAAATGTGAACTTGCGATACAACCGTAGTGAAGTTCGATGGTATGGGTTTTGGGAAAATAGTGCAAGCCATTCCTCCGTCAACGCAAAGTGTGAAGTCAAGAAGAGGATCTCAGCCGTGGGTTGCGGGCCATCGAGGACCGTTGATATGATCCGATGGTTTCGGGGACTTGGACCTCGGGAAACCGAGAAGAGCAATGTAATCAGTTACACCTTCATTTGCAGGCATTTTTGTATGTATTTAGGCTACATGTATTTTTGTAAGTCTTCAGCTGAAATTAATATAAGGATCCACTTTTTATTCACAAAAAAAAAAAAAAAACACATGTTATTCCTTTGGTGTTGCTTGAAATCGTGCCACTTGTCCAACTGCCTACATTACATCTGGTCTGGATGTTGTCACATATAGTAGGCTACCAATCATTGACATGTATTGCCTCTAATCTGTATACTTTGAATCATCATCTTTGCTTAACTTGCAATTGGTTTGCATGGGAGTGATAACTGGTTTGCAATCTTCCATTCCGAACCTATTTAGCATTTCTCTGAGATACTTGGTTTGAGAAATAAAAATTCTTTGGTTGCTTTGACGTATCTGAAGTCCCAAAAAGAAGGATAGTTCTCCAAGTAATGACATTTCAAATTCATTCTTCATATCCATTTCAAATTTCTATCTTAACCTATCATCATCACTACCAAAAATAATATCATCAACATAAACTTCAATTAATAAAATATTACCTTGACTTACCTTGATGTAGAGGTTGTTGTCTGCACTTCCTTTTCTGAACCCTGCTTGCTGTAGATATTTATACAATTTGGAGTACCATGCTCTAGGAGCCTGGTTTAGACCATACAAGTCCTTCTTTAATTTGCACACATACTCTTCATTCTCTGACAACTGGAATCCTTCTGGTTGTTCAATGTAGACTTCTTCTTCAAGTTCCCCATTCAAAAAATATGATTTTATGTCCATCTGATACACTTTAATATTTTTGGAGCATGCACAAGCTAAAATAAATTGGATTAGTTCCATTCTGTCAACTGGGGCAAATGTCTCTTCAAAGTCAACTCCTTCAACTTGTGCATATCCTTTACATACCAATCTAGATTTTTTCCTTGTAACCTGTCCATCTTCATTCAATTTATTCTTGTATACCCACTTTGTGTCAATCACATTCTTATCCTTTGGTCTTGGAACCAATTCCCAAGTGTCATTTTTCTCTATTTGATCCAATTCTTCATCCATGGCCTTGTTCCAAAATTCATCCTTGTTGGCCTCTTCAAAATAGGTTGGTTCAATTGTAGATGTGAGTGCTAGGTGTGTTTGTTCTGGTGAACAAATTCTCCTTCTAGTCTCAACTCCTGCATCTTTGTTTCCGATAATCTGATATGAAGGATGATTCTTTTGTACTTGTCTGCTAGGTGTCTTTGGAGGCACTTGTTGAACTTGATCTTCTGCTTCTGTCGTATTCTCTTCATCTTCCTCTTCTAATTCCTTTTCATCTTCTGCTTCTTCTTCGAAAATATGTTCCATTGATTCGTTTTTTTCTTCCTTTGATTATCGTCTGTCTGTTTCATCAATTGTTACGTTGATGCTTTCTACAACTTCGTTCAATCTCAGATTGTAACACTTGTATTCTTTCCTTGTACTTGAGTAACCAGCAAGTACTCCTTTGTCTTCACGAGAGTCAAACTTTCCCATTTTTCTATCTTCTCTTTTGATGTAGCATTTGCTTCCAAAAACTCTGAAGTGCTTCACATTTGTTGGTCTTCCTTTCCATAGCTCATAGGGAGTTTTGTCAGTGTTGTTTATGAGAATTACTTTGTTTTGAATGTGAATTGTTGTATGAACTGCCTATGTCCAAAATATATATGTCAATTTGGAATCCATTAGCATTGTTCGAGCCATTTCTTGTATTGTCTTGTTCTTTCTTTCAACAACTCCATTATGTTGAGGTGTCCTAGCAACAAAGAATTTCCTTTTTATTCCATGAATGTTGCAGTAGTCCATAAATTCCTTTGAAGTGAACTCTCCTCCATTATCAGATCTCAAGAATTTGATTTTTGAATCCATTTCATTTTCAACCATTTCCTTGTAGATTTTGAAGTTTTCAAAAGCTTCTGACTTATTCTTGATAAAGAAAACTGTATTCATTCTTGTATAATCATAAACTAATAACATAAAGTATTTCTCACCTTTTAAACCCTTTGTTGTAGTTGGTCCAACTCGATTAGTATGCACAATTTCCAGTGGTCTTGTCGTTGCATATTCCTTTGATTTGAACCTGGTCTTTGTTTGCTTTCCTTGTTGACAATGCTTTCATAAAGTGTTGGTTGGTTTCGTGATCCGGGGCATTTCTCTAACTGCTTCTCTTCTGTTGACTTTGATAAGGTTATAAAAATGTATGTGACCCATTATTCTGTGCCATGGTCAAATTTCATCTTCCTTTCCTAGACAATACTTTTCATTTCCAATTTCACTTAATACATATATGTTGCTTGAATTTCTTGCAGCTGTAGCAATCAATTTTCCTGAACCTTCTTTTCTTATCTCGCATTTTTGTGAATCGAAAGTAAATTTATGACCTTGGTCACACATTTGAATCACACTTAGAAGATTATGTTTCATATCTTCTACTAGTAGAACATTTTCTTCCTTGGTATTCTTGTTTCCAATTGTAACTATGCCTTTTCCAATGATTTTAGTTGAATTATCATTTCTGAAGGAGACTGGTCCATCTATTTCCTTTCGTAATGTAAGAAACCTGTCTCTATCACTTGTCATGTGTTTTGAACAACCACTGTCAACATACCAACCATGTTTCTTTTGCTTAGCTTGTAGAGAGAGTGTGCATTCTTCATTGCTATACTGATCCTGCTTTCTTATCCATGTCCTTTTCCCGAGATTCCTGTCTATGACTATTGTTATTCTATTGCAGTTCTCTAGGAGGGACTTTCATTATGCAATCTTTGGCCATGTGTCCAAAATTGTTATATTTGTAACATTCCACTTCAGTGCTCAAAGATTCAAACCTGTTGTAACTTCTTCTTTGTGTTTCACTAGGCCTTCTTGGATAACCCCTTTGTGTATGACTTCCAAATTTGTTTGTGTTCCTGTTGTTAGCTCCTAAAAACATATTATTCTCAACTATATCCAAGAGAAGATCCTAAAAACATCTTGAACACTACCTTGCATGTCTTGAACATGGCATTGCATGATGAATTAAATTCAACATTATCATCTTCAAATTGTGCATAAAATATAATGAAACATGCATTTTTGAATATTTTCAAGGACTAAAGCTAATCACTCTTAAAATAATGAAGGAAATGAAAAACACCACCTTTATTTAAAAAATATTTAAATATCATTAAATTAAGACATAGTTGAGTGATAAAGATGGAAAACACAAAACAAAAACATAGACAGAGTACACTTTTCTGCATTTTACCATATAGGTTGTTTATGTTAATACGAGGAATGTTAGTGATTTGCAAACTTCGAATTTTTTTAAGATTAAGCATCTGGTTGGGTTTAGAAGCCTTTAGATTAATATTCAAACTTTGTGTTTTCATTTAAATTTTCTTTTTAAACTGAATTTTTCATTTTGCATTTGATCGAGTCTTTAAAATTGATATTCAAACTTTACTTTTCAATTAACGGTTTTTCTTTTAAAACTGAATTTTGAATTTATGGTTGTTGGTTGTTGTTATATTAGTAAAAAAATTGATTTCCTTGCTTGAACCTTAATATCTGCAATTTAATTGTCTTCATTTTAAATTTGAATTTATGGTTATTGTTATACTAGTCTTTGTATCTTCATGGAGAGTTAATATACAAGATCCCCTGTTAAATTTAATACCTGCAATCCATTACACTAAGATGGATATGTGTATGCATGATAACAACAACTATTATGATTATAATCAAAATAGTGTAAAGCATAAGAGGATTTCCATCATGTTCATAAATTAAACAATGAAAATATTAACACAATAGTTTATATCCTCATGATAGGGTTGTATGTCTCTTTTTGTTCATCTTAAATCCAAAGAATATAGTGAAAATCTTGAAAATGATAAACTGATATTTAATTTTCATAAATTTCTTATTTAAATAATAAACTGAAAATGATATATCCTACATGTTCTAAAAGCAAACACGATAAGCATTTCATATTTGAATAAAGAAAGAGACTATGGAGGTCACATGGTGGATGGGAGGATTGTGTGGATGTTTGATGTTCCTGATTTAATATTGTGAGGTAATTGTATCTTGTTTATTTGTATTTCAATTTGTAAATTGACCTTAATAAGGGTGCTATCACCCAATATGAAAGATCTTCTTAACTAGTTTGTTTATTAAGATCTTTTGTTGTTTTACATATGTGGTTAATGATTTGCATGTTAATTTTGTTTAACTGCATGCTATTTAGAATTCTTGTGTAGAGAACTCCGATATTTAACAAGTTGTATGCAAGTTTATCAAGATTTCAGGTCTTCATACTTGAAGTGGTGATTGATTTGAGTGCAACCTCCCACAAGCTTCAAGCTCTTTCTAGAACAAGTCCATCATCCATTCATCAGAGGACTCCATAGCCCAAGGAATTACATGTTGCAAGCTCCTCTTCTCTTTCTCTACCTCATCAAAATAAAATATTCTTTGGTTACCCTTTTATTTGCATGCAAGTGTTTAACTTTAAGTTCAAATATACTATCTAAGTTTGCATTTATAAGATAAGTTGGATCTACTTTTTTTCTTTCAAAGTTTCATTTCAAGGTTAGATCTAGCTTAGAAAAAGTTTACTTTTAGCAAGCTTTTTTTCTTCAAATTTAAAAAGACTAGAAGTAGTTCTTTTTCTAAGAGCTTTAAATCAAAATTTGGGAAAACTTATTGATACTATTTACTTTTTTAGGACAAAAAATAATATCATTAAGAAACATCTCTCTTTTCTTGTTTCATTAGGCTTCATTTAGTTAGTTTAGTGTAGATTTTGCTTAGAATATTTTACATTTTTTTTCTTTTTTTTTGCACATCATCTAACACAATTTTGCAGGGTCTTCCAATCTATTTTTGGGCATCTTTTTCCTATATTACCTTTCATTTTTTTGCAGGTCTACAGACAGCCAAGGGGAGACTTTGCCAAAATTTGGCGGATTTGGACCATCCGAGACCCCAGAAAGACATATCTTCCTCCATAAACATTTATGAAAACTTGTAAGCTTAATGGTCTCATTCTTATAAGGGACCACAAGCATTTCCCAAATAATATTGTAACCTCAATAATAAAATTAGTGGGCTACATAGTTCCCATTCTTCAATCCCCTTTGGGGGAATGATGTCCTTTTGGCTTATGTTCTCAATTTTCACTAAGTTCAGAAGATAAAATAAACCATAAAATCAATCACAAGCACCACAAAACATTTAGAATAGATTTCAATTTCTTAGATTAACATACTTAGATTTCATTTTGTAGAGTAAATTTCAATTTTTAGATTAGTTTCAATTTCTGCAATTTATTTTCAGTATTTCAAGTTGAAAAATAAACCATCCCCTTAGCTCCCCCTGGTATTGTTCTTGACCCTTCCTTTGTGAGATTAGTCTCGATCTCTGGAAGTAAGTTTCATACAAACTGGGGGTTGGTCAGTGCTGAATAGTTCAATAGGACAATATTTTGGTTGTTATTGTTCAATTGGAAACACAAAGAGTTTGCATGTGAAGTCATACAAGCCTTCTTAGAACTTAGTTCTTCCCATGTTGGACTTCCAACATTATCTTGAACTTTTGTGTGAAGTTAGAGGGATATCCTCCTTGTTGGACCTCTGCATAGTTCAACATTCAATATGAGGGATACCCTCTAAGAGGCCACCCCTAGTTTACATTTATTTTCTTGTCATCACTTTGCACACATATCACATAGTGACTTGCACTCAAAATAGTCACTCCACCTAACAAACTAATAATAAAATTTACAAGAGCACTTGCAATACAATATCTATTTCGACAACATTACATACGTCTTGCAATATCTACATTATTGGCATTGGTCTACATTTTAGTATTTGCTTGTATCATCAAAGTTGTATCATCTATATGCAAGCATCTTGTATGTTTTACTTCTTTATTATAAAGCAATTTCCTTTGATGTGGAATATATGTTGTTATTTTAGAGTTACTTGTATCATGGTCTTGTTTTCAATAATCTCCTAGATTTCATTTTGTACCTAGCTTAGCTCAAACCTTATATTATTTTATTAGGGACTACCTCCCTTGGCTTCGCTAGGAGTTTCCCTAGACAGAGTTGAGGATCAAGTGAAAACACCTTGACTCGATACTTTCTCCTAAGGACACACAGAGTGGATTGAATATTTCTTCAATGTTACCCAAGGTGTGTATAAAGGTGACAACATTTTTTTGCGTTGTTGTCGGGGATAAATCTTTCTATTCCCGGAGTATGACTTTTTGTTTTCATTTTTTCATTTTTTCTTTGTTTGATGGTTCTTGTATATTCAAAATAAACTTGATCATCTGACAACTCCACTTCAAAATATTTTAACAAAGTATTATTCAAGAAGGAACCCATAGTTTTCTTACCTTCATCCTTGAACCTGAAAGGGTTTTTGGAGGAGGCTAGACAAAATTTCTTCTCGTAGGATCCTTGATAATCTGGGATCTGAGTCAACATATCATTTTCTTTCTTAATGTCATAATAAAATGGATGATTTTTATAATCCTCTTAATTTTTCAAAAATAATTGGTTATCCTCATGAAATTCCTGAAGCAACTATTGAAAACTTGTTTTCTTTTTATAATGTTGATAATGTTGATTCTCACATCAAATCCTTTTGGTGGTATATTAATAAGTGGTGTGATGCACATATTCATGATGATGTTCGAATGCAATTTTTTGTCTTGTCTCTTGAGGAATATGCTTATGATTGGTTTCATGACTAAGATGATTATAAGTTTAAAACCATACAAGGGTTGATACATGCCTTTTCAGAGAGATGGGGAGATGAAAAGGAAGATTGTCATTGGTTATATGCTCTTGATTCCATTAAAAAGGAAGAAAATGAGACCATGAATGAGTTCAACGAACTCTTTAATGATTTTATCCATGATCTCCCAGATTCCATCAGACCTCCAAACATTGTTATCCTCATCTACTATATGGGAGCTTTCAATGATGAAATTTATTATCAACTCAAAGATAAAGAGCCATATTTCCTTAAGGAGACTCAATCCCAAGCCCATAAAATTGAGTCAAACATGCAAGCTACAGGAAGATCTGGTCTACCTGAATTTACCATGGTCGATTCTTAAAAGACAGATACACTAGAAAAGAAAACAATCTACACATAAAATAATGAACCTTCTATTGTCCCCTTGGAGGAATTAACAGAATTGATCAATATTATGGAAGCCAACCAAGGAAACCAACTAAGAATCATGGAAAATCACTTGATCCAAGAAGGTAAATCAAGTATAAATACTTTTCAACCTTGGACAAGTGACATATGGAAAAATAATGATATTTACCAAGATCAAAGAATTCCAAGTCAGATGGAAATTACTAGTATGATTAAGCACAAGGATCCTCGTTATACAATAAGATTTCCATTAAGATCCCACTTTCCAAAAAATGAATGTTGGAGAGCTCCCAGAGGCAGATAATGCAATGTGGTTCGACTTCTTATCACCCGTTAAGAAAGATGCTTCAACAATTTCGGTATCAACTTTTCATCCTTCAAATTAATTGATAAATAGTCAAGATAAAATAAGAGAAAATTGCAGTCTATCAATTCTAGATTATTTCAAACAATGGAAATCCTCCAACAACAACAATCATGTTATGGAAATTATAAAAAAATTACAAGACTTAAGATATGGTTGGAATAAAGGACATTTTTGTTAGGGATGGTTTGACCCCAAGAAAAGCACCAAATTGATTAAAGTTGGAAAATGGTCTTCAGTAAGTCATCCTGACTAGGGACATCCTTTGTAACATATCTCTCTAACCCTTCTCCTTTGTGCTTTACTTTCGTATATTTACTTCTTCCTTGTATATTATCTCACTTTATTCTTTTGCACTTTCTTGTACATATATATATTATTCATGAAACTTATGTCTTAGTTGACAGTTTCCTATATATGTGTGACTGATGTTATTTTGGAGAGACATTTGTGATGTAGTTTACAGATTCTAGATTCTTGTGAGCTCTACTTTCTTAAAGATCACACACATGTCCCCGTATGGAGCCAATTTTACCCACCAATTTGCATTAGGTTGGACTTGCAAGTTGAGCCGCCAAATTTGAACAAGATACTTGTTCAAATTCAGAGTTCAGAAGTCTAGCCAACCACTATGGCTCCTCATTTTTTTCTTCTTCTTCTTCATACCACATTTCCATACCCCCATGGGGAATTGTAATAAGATGAATTTAGCATGATGAACTTGTAAAATGCTTAGCCTCCTAAGACTTAACCATGAGTGCATTACACTAGAGTGATTTTTTTACTTATTAATTATTTCTTGCTTGGATTTTTTAAGCGAGTTATAATTTTTAAGTTTTTTCACTCATTTCCTCCAAAGTTGGAGTGTGTACAGATGGTTAGGCATTAAATTGGTCATATAAGTCTATTGTCTAATGTATATTACCATGCTACTCATCCTCCTAGAGTCTCATGGAAATGCGCTAAGTCCCCCTTAGGTTTTTAAATGTTTTATGCAAATTGGATACACTGGAAGTGATTATGGAGGAAGCATAGATGACAGGAAAAGTAACTTTGGGTACACATTTAATTTTGGAATAGGTATAGTATCATGTGAATCAAGGAAGCATCCCATAGTGACTCTTTCTTCAGCAGAAATAGAGTATGTCACAGCTACAAGCATAGCTTGTCAAGCAGTTTGGATGAGAAGACTGTTAAAATATCTATTGCGGGAACAATAGGAACCAACTAAAATATTTTGTGAGAACAATTCAACCATTATGTTATCAAAGAATCACGTGTTTCACAAGAAAACCAAACACATTATTACAAGGTATCATTTTATCAAAGAATTGGTGAATAACAAAGAGATATGTTTAGAGTTTTGCAGGTAAAAAGAACAAACTGTAGACATATTTACAAAAGCTTTAGCAAGAGATGCATTTCAGCATCTACTAGTAATTTGGGAGTCTGTGCAATAACAAATGATTGACAGTTCAAGCAAATTCAAATTTTTTATGTAAAGTTTTTGTATCATGTAAATCCCACCTACTTATAATTAAGGGGGAGTGTTGGAAATAGTAATTACAAGTCGGTGAGCTTTACGTCTCCATCGATTTTTCAGTCAATCAGACAGTCGTCAATCTGCAAATACAAATTCACAAGTTTACTCAAACTCGTTTTTTTCAGTCGGCAAGCAGGGGAGTTATTTAATGGATTCGATATTTACCTATCTTGAGTCCATTTAAGTAGATAGAAGTCAATCGTATTTATTGACGTCTTTAATTTTGAGTCAATTTTACTTCTACAGGAAGTCTTAGTCTTATCTATATATGTTTGAGTCTGTAGGAATTTGACATGTAGAGAAGCAACAACAGTCGATGAATGTAGTCGAAGAAGTCTGAGAGCTCAAGCTCTGTGTATGCATATTAAAAAAGTTGTAGAAAGTGTTTAGAAGTCATTGGAGCCTAAGCTTATCTTAGTTATTGTATTTTGTTTTAGCGCACAATGTCGAAGTTTAATATATATATTAAGTATTTTGAGTGTTGTCATACTCACATGTATTTCTGAGTTTATGTGCTAAGCATAGCACTGTGTTGTTCTGTATCTATAAATTGCTCATTAATTGTTTTATCAGAACGCGCAGTAAATCGTGCAGCATGTGCACTATGCGGTAAGTCCCGAGAGTTCAATCACAAAATTTTGTGGCACACAGTATTTGTAACTACGCTACGCAAAATTTGTCTACGCGTTGTAGATCCAAGAGTCTTTTCAAGGTGAAAACGAGCAACTATTGATACGACCTTAGAGGTGTGTCGCAAGAGTGGAAACCCTGCCTTTAAAGGGCCCGAGACTCTTGATACAACACTGGATTCTTTAAACAGAAAATAAAGATTACAACCAAGTACAACAAAAGTTAAAGAATGACCACATCCTCTATGGAAGGCGCAATTCAGAAGGATGTCGTCAATAACCAACCATTAGTTAGGACTCATCGTTACCTATGACTCAGTTGGCAACAGGTACAGTTCAAACATTCGTTTAACTTCCGTTAGTCGACGAGTTACCAACCCAACCTTAATGAGTACATGTAATTAATTGCTAAATTTAAATCATAATAATATATTACCCTTAGTTTAAGGACCTTACCCTTGGGTGTTGAAAATAAAAAGAATTAAAATGTCCTTATAATGATTTAACCTTACCATTACATTGATACTACAACAACATTGTAAACAAATAACAATGTCCGTACATTCCTATGTTATCAAGGCTATATAGAATTTTTCCAAAAAGCGAGGATATTACATTACATGTTTCAACGATAAATTACCATGACCTTACATTACAATGACATTGCAATTACATAACAATCACCTTACATCTTGTACATTACCAATACAATAGAACTACAATAACATTACCCTAGAACAATAACAACCCCACGTTTTACATCATAATATCCTTGCAATTAAATAACCATAAAACTTCATTACAGTAGTAATGCTCTTACCTATTAAAACAACCATATATCACAGTTACCTAATTCCTAAACAATATATATTCAATAACATTACCTTAAAATGATGACCAAGATACCAAGAATATTAGCATTAAATAAATTTAGGATACTTCATATGTGTGAACTCCATGTTGAAGACTAAAGGAATTAAAAACTCCTTCATACTTATCACAACATTGAAATGTTTTAAAATTGATAATAAAATATCCCTTTTTTAAAGTAGACATTAAAATATTTGAATTATGGTAATTAAAATATTTTTGTTATTAATTTTTTTTTTTGTTTATACCAAGTATTAACTCTGCTTAAACATAAATTAATACAAATCTCCTTTATACTAGATGAAAACAATACCTCTTAACCCAATGAACGGATAAATTAACAGCTAATGTAATTACATCAAATATTTAAAATTACAAATCCATTTTATGTAAAATCGCTAATAATCATTGATTCTGATCAAGTGATAGTACTTCAATAAGTTATGGGGAGCGTATTTAAAAGTTGATCCCAACAATCAATTCCTAAAGACCGTTGCCGCAGTGCTTCTCAATTAAATTTTTATACTAGGATTTCTAAGCAGATAAAGCGTAAAAGATAAGAAAAATATAAGTATGGGGTCTACGGTGAATTGAAATGGCACAATGTTTTCTCTGCTCACGAATATTCAGGCCCACAGTTTATGATAAAGATTCCAATTACAGTAAAAATAAAAGGATAGAGTTCAAGCTGAGTAT
>ML783557.1:141736-152552 GCA_009831015.1 Picea engelmannii | reverse complement strand
TTATAACTAGGCTAAGCATTCTTCAACTCAAACATCTCCATTTGAGGCATGTTTTGGTTATTTGCCAAAATCTCCTTTAGATTTCATCTTTGGGAAGGATATTGCTATTGATGGTCATAATGACATTGATAGAGCAAAGAAGTTCATTAAACAAATTCAGTTGGTGCATCAAATGGTACAAGAATAGTTGGAAAAGAGCCAAGCCAAGTAGAAGAGAAGACATGACAAGCATCGTGTTGATCATAGTTTCCAAGTTGGAGATGAAGTTTGGCTTTACATTAACAAAGAGAGGCTTAAAGGAGAAGGTAAAAACCTGAAACCAAATATATATGGACCTTTCAAGATTCTTTAAAAGTGTAATATCATCAAATTTTAGAATATTGAATTCTAAGTGAACTTTGAAATACATTTCCATTTTTGGAAAATTCAGATTTGGAAATTATTTGCCATTTATGGAAAATCCGAATTTAGAATTTTGATTGTTCTAATTAACTATTTGATGATTGTTGGGAAAATATTTGACTTGCCCAACTATCCTCTTTTATTTTGACACATGTGTAAGACAAAATTTTAATAAATTAAATGTTGGAAGACAAATGGAACATCTAGGTTAAAAATAGTTGACAATGACTCCATGAGTGGGGAACAGGTTTGAGTTACCTCAAGGATGATTTTTACAAGTGGAAAATTAGGAATTTGACCACTAGCAGCCCCTAAAAAATAGGGATTTGTAAAGTTTGTAATTTCCCAAGGAGGGAAGGAAATACCTAGGCACAATGTTGCATATAAAAACAACATATGGAGGAGACAGGACACTGCTTGGTATGTTGGGAAAAGAAACTATTTGTTGTTATGAGCACTGTTAGTGTGAGGAAAAGGATTTTTTGATCTGTGGATGGTGACTATAGCTAAGGAGGATCATTCAGTTTTCCCTTATGGACTCATGGTCAGGATAGGGGGTGAGCAGGACAAGTGAACTTGGTTGTTCTGTTCTATGATTGGGTGGAACGTGGTTGTTCCATTTGTATTCCAACATCAGGTTTCAGATATGTATCTTGGATTTCATTCCTTGTCAATGTTATGTTTATGATTTTTATTTGTTAGGAATATGATGGCTTAGTATAGTTAAAGGATACTGAATATATTGTTTATTTGAAATGTGATGGTGGTACATATATATTGAATTTCCATTTAAATCTGTACAAACAAAATTACCATAGAGAATAGATAGAACGAATAACAGTCTGAATACATTCTTCTTTACCATACGTTCTTCTTTACCATAGAAATATAGTGATGAATTCAAAGTATCTTGCAAAAGAAACCATTGTATTCAATCGATCATTGTTCAAATATTAAAGTTGGAGTACCATAGATCAAAGGCTCCACAACCTCTTGTATTGTAAATAGAGTGCTAAAAAGTATACATAGAATCTGTATGTAACCGAAGTAATGCGTGCATAGATCAGAACTCAAATACCTTTCAAGCAAAGATGTTTCCTTCATCCGATTACCTCGATTTGCACAACTTGCAAAAGAAGAAAATGAGGGTTTAGTAAACTATGCTAGCATTTTAATGGAAATCAAACAACAGAATAAGCCAAGGACAAAAACTTAGCTTGAGTTATGAATTAGAACATTGGTTAGCATTAACTTCGGCCTTCGGGTGATTTCTAATGTTAGAAACTGGTTTTCCCCAAAGTACATACTCCTGAAGTGACGTAACTTGTTGATGTCACTGCTGACTTGGCATTGGCCAAGTGGCTTCCACGTGTCACTTAGATTCGTGACTTGCATGTACCTGAAATGTCAATTTCATATTGACACTTGTCATCATCTGATTGTGCCACATTTCCTTGCTGACGTAGATCTCATGTTGCGACACATATCCTCCTCCTGGATCTAACGACTTTGATCAGTTTAGATCAATTCCCAAGTGAGATTCCCCAAAAGTCTAAAATGATCTAACGGTCCATCTTTGACGCAAAGCCTAACATGATCCAACAATTGTCGATATTTCATTTATTTCAGGATCAGTGGGGATGACATGACTGGTTGTGAGCAGGAGGATATGGAGGAAATTGATCAATAGGGGATGCCATGAGTGGATTTGTATTATGTGGAGGTGAGTGGAGGTGACGTGGTGACTTGATTTCATTTAAGCACGTGATTGTGAAATTTGTCAAGGGTGGTTTGTGTCCACACCACTCTGACCCCCGCAATCCCCCACAACTTTCCATGTACCCTTCCAACAATACCATGGTATCAATTATGGGACCGCTCTGGAAAATTAACGTTCGATCAGTTTACGTCCCCACAATGAAGTGTGGTCATCGATCGTGTCCCAATATGTGATTCGGGTTATATTCCCTTCTTACCTGCTGCAAGGAACAATGATTCTTGTTGATTTGAGATTAACGATCCCCAATTACTTCAGGATTTCAGGCTTCGGGCCTTTTCAATGCATAGTTGTTACAATCCTTCGGAGTGTCGTATTTTTGAAGTGAGAGATCTGCCTCCACGTGTCCTCGTTGATGGATTGTCCATATTCACTTCGGGAGTTCGGGCTTCGAGAGTTCATGAATGTTGTGCTTGGAAATATCTCAAAGTGCTAAGTCTTCGAAGTGAAAGATCTACCTCCACGTGTCCTCGTTGATGGATGGTCCAGGTTCACTTAGGGACTTTGGGTGTTTGGGCTTTGGGAGTTTATGAATGTTGTGATTGGAAATATCCTGGAGTAGTACGGACCCGGTTGACATGGCAGGATCTCAGGACTTCTGTCTAGTCTTTAATCCTTGTGTGACTTCAACGCTCTGAATGCACAAAAGCCATCAATCTGGGTGGCTTGCTAGATCTTCATCGTTGCAATTTTAATCTGTCTGATCCTACCATATGAGCTCGAAATGGATTGTTCTGAATGTTTCATTTGCTCATAGTTTTTCCCTATGCATACAACATACTCGACCAACCTAATGTAAGCTCAATTAAAGGCAAACAAGATGACAGGAAATTCGAACCAAATCACAATATGTGTTTACCCTTCAAGAAAAACAGAAAAAACTCTGCACAAAGAATCAGTCAAGCAAGCCAAAAAAGAAAACCAAGTTATTGAACATATAGGGAACCTAATTTATCGACCAAAAGAGGGAAAATTTTACGAAGGCATAGGGAAATGAGAGAGGAGAGGCAGAGGTGCAAACCTAGGTTACAACATTGACGTCTTGTTCGAACCTACTTCAAAAGAGGTACTGAAGACTTGGGAAATTTTTGATAGGGTCACCAAATTCTTCAATAAAAATAAGTGTGTGATTTATAATCCAATAATGATGTTATAATGAAATATAACAGTAAGAGACAAGTGAAATTTAAATCTCCTTCAGCCTTTAAGAGGGATAATGACAAAGAACTAAAACAGCTATGCATACATTAAAGGAATACGATATATATAATGGATTATCTCTGTGTCGCAAACAATATTGGAGATTCAAGGGACTTTAATGCCCTATAACAATTTTTTTATTTTTATTTTGGAAATTTGGGGTACATTACAAAAAGATTGGTAACAATGCCTTCCATTTGGATTTGTCTCCTTATATGAAAATGTATGCAATTGTTAATGTTGAGAATTTGAGATTGTATGAGCCTCCTTTGATTGATGATCAAGGAGAGAACGTTCAGATTCCTTTCATAGATGACTTCTCGCAAGAATATCTTTCAGAATTGCATGAGGATACAATCCTTGACAAAAAGATAAAAACTTCAAAATGAGGGAATGTGGAGTACCTTCGTGTTGGTCTCAATGGCACACATCCAAGCAAATATAAATGGATTGAGGTTGGAAAGGTGACGGAACTGTACCCTCATCTTCATATTGATTGAAGGTAGTCTTTTGGAGGTCTAAAAGATTCCGAGTGGGGAGGATTAGATCTCGTCCTCACGATCCCAACATAACTTGAACAAGCTCAAATGGAGTTCATACGAGGGAGATATCACGTTCTATCCGTTTTCCCAAACAGGGAAAAAAATGATGATTGTACAGTTTGTACATGCCATATGGCAACTGACCGTACGACCATACCAATGATGTGGACTGGTGATGTGGCAGACTGACTAGGTAGGTGATTTGGAAGCTGACATGGCAGAGGTTGAAGTGGACCAATTGGTGGTTGACATGTGGCATGTTTCATGGGTGAATGAAAGGGTGTCATGTGGCCCAGCCAGGGGCCACCATGTGGCACCCCCTTGTTATGGTTTAAAAGATTGTTTGGAGTGTGAGTGGGTCAAACCCGGGACCTTCGGCAAGGGAAGAGTCTCGGTGTAGGCCATGCCACCAGCCTTCCTACATGCGAGTCTTAACCATTATAGATTTAAACTATTATTTAAGTTTGATTTAAATATTGGTTCGGGCGGAAAAGGGTCAGGGCTTAGCCCCAGCTCGCGGTCACACCATAAAAGTCTTTCCATACGATTAGCAACACGAGATCCAATGGATAAGCCGATGTACGTGGGTCGTTGGCCTAGCCCTTAGCCATATACCCCTCCACGCGACCATAACCTTCGTCGGGAAAGGTGCTAACCCCTAACGGTGTGACCAATCTGCCCAATTTGCAAAATGATGCATGGTGTTGGGTTTGGGCACAAAAAACACAGAGAGGCTGAGCTAGTCACACAGTGGGTGTGTTTTGGCGAGAAAAGACAACAAGTTATTGGGGAAAACTTCAAGGAAGTGTATTTTCTCCATTAATTGGCCAAACCAGGTGCAGAAAGAGCCCATCTAGGGGTTTTTTGACATTCTGGAGCCATTGAAGCCATCTATTTTTCATTCTGAGCATTGTAAAGCACTTATTTTAACAATTTGATCATATAATAAAAATGATCCATGGGAAGTTGGACCAGGAGATGTATCCCAAGAGAGGGGTGAACTCCTTTATCAATTTGTTGTGTTATGTGTTTATTAAGATGGTTGTTTATGATTCTTTATGCTTTTCATTTTAATTAAAAACTCATTAAGTTTATGTGCTTGCAAATTGATCCAATTTCCTAAGACACATACATATTCCACTTGCAAATTTGTATACACAAACCTTTTTCATTTTCAGATCACATCTTGGCAACCATCACTTCCTAAGCCCTAATATTCTCCTTCCTCTTCTTCTATTTGAATTACATATTATCCCACCATAGATATTGATGACACTTTAGCATGAAGCATGTAAGATTTACTCTCCTGGAGTCTTCGATTTATTTAAATTCAAAAGAAAAAAGAAAAAAATTCCCCTATCCAATC
This sequence comes from Picea engelmannii, assembly GCA_009831015.1. Lineage (NCBI taxonomy): Eukaryota > Viridiplantae > Streptophyta > Pinopsida > Pinales > Pinaceae > Picea > Picea engelmannii. The sequence goes on along the minus strand of ML783557.1, from coordinate 147,265 downwards.
TAAAAGTTTTTATGTGTTCAACATTATTGAGTAGTTGGGAGTCTCCTTCCTAACTCCACCTTTTAGATCTTTCAAGACCCTTATAACTCTCTCCTATATTAGAATTTGGTTGATGGGCTTCTTCAACTTCTTCCCTTAGGATATTTTGATCTCATTCATCATCACTCACTTGACATAATTCTCTTGTATATCCCATTCTTTATGTTGACTAGATAACATCCATTCTAGTAGACATAATTTTAAAATTCAAAAACAAAAAAAAAAAAAACTTAAAAAATGATGCCAAAAGGATGTCATCACGTGGCCAAGAAGGATGCCATCGCATGGCCAAAATAGTAAATCACAATGATAATCTTTATTTTCACCCCGGATCTGAGCCGATATTGGTTCTTTACTGAGATTGCGGGACCCTTGATTTGGTAATTGTGGAAACCAACCTTGCTTAGTATTTTTTAGATCTGGCTGTAATGACTCTCTTTTTTTCTCTTGCATTTCACTTGCATAGAGAACACAACATTCTCTAAGTAGTCCTTTACAACTAAGAACAATTCAATGCTAGTGTCTAGGCTTTGATCCTTTCTTTAGCATGCCATACCACTAGTAGTAGAGACAAGTCTAACTATTATGAATATTTGATCTCTTCTCTGGTAGAACCAAGATTTTCCCTTGTAAACACACATTCTATTCCATCTACTAAACATACCAAAGTAGTCCTTTAGTATCAACCTTAATCCCTGGCTTCCTAGAGCAGTGCAGAGCCATATCCGATAGTTGTTGAGTGATAGGATGGAAAACACAAAAACTATAGACAGAGTACATTGTTTTGCATTTGCCCATATATTGTTGTTAATGTTAATACGAGGAATGCTAGTGATTCGCAGGCTTTGAATTTTTTTCAGATTAAGCATCTGGTTGGGTTTAGAAGCCTTTAAATTAATATTCAAACTTTGTGTTTTCATTTAAATTTTCTTTTTAAACCGAATTTTTCATTTTACATTTGATTGAGTTTAAGACTTTAAAATTCATATTCAAACTTTACTTTTCAATTAATTGTTTTTCTTTTAAAATTGATTTTTTGAATTTATGGTTGTTGGTTGTTGTTATATTAGTAAAAAAACTGAATTCCTTGTTGTTGTTATACTAGTATGTTAACCTTCTTATACTATCTTGACACTATTAACCTTAATACCTACAATTTAATTATCTTCTTTCTAAATTTGAATTTTTGGTTATTGTTATACTAGTCTTTGTATCTTCATGGAGAGTTAATATACAAGATCCTCCGTCAACTTTAATACCTGTAATCCATTACACGAAGATGGATATTTCTAGTTGTCCATGCATGAACAATATCAATTTGTAGAAGATTTAAATATTAGTTGCTCAAAGAAAAAGGAGAACAATGGAAAGACATTGGGAGATGTAATCTCATGGAGGCTGACACTTTATGTGGTTGTATGTCTCTTTTTGTTCATCTTAAATCCAAAGAATATAGTGAAAATATTGAAAATGATAAACTGATATTTAATTTTCATAAATTTCTTACTTAAATAATAAACTGAGACTGATATATCGTACATGTTCTAAAAGCAAACAACTGATATTTAATTTTCATAAATTTCTTACTTAAATAATAAACTAAAAATGATATATCCTACATGTTCTAAAAGCAAACAAGATAAAATTTTCATATTTGAATAAAGCAAGAGACTCTGGAGGTCACATGGTGGATGGTAGCATTGTGTGGATGGATGTTCCTGGTTTAATATTGTGAGGTAATTGTATCTTGTTTATTTGTATTTCAATTTGTAAATTGACCTTCATAAGGGTGCTATCACCCAATATGAAAGATCTTCTTAACTATTAATGATTTGAATGTTAATTTTGTTTAACTACATGCTATTTAGACTTCATGAGTAGAGAACACAGATATTTAACAAGGTGTATGCAAGTTTATCAAGATTGCAGGTCTTCATACTTGAAGTGGTGGTTGATTTGAGTGCAATCTCCCACAAGCTTCAAGCTCTTTCTAGAACAAGTCCCTCATCCATTCATCGGAGGACTCCATAGCCCGAGGAATTTCATGTTGCAAGCTCCTCTTCTCTTTCTCTACCTCATCAAAATCAAAATATTCTTTGGTTACCCTTTTATTTGCATGCAAGTGCTTAACTTTAATTTCAAATATACTATCTAAGTTTGCATTTATAAGATAAGTTGGATCTACTTTTGTTCTTTCAATGTTTCATTTCAAGGCTAGATCTAACATAGGAAAAGTTTACTTTTAACAAGCTTTCTTTATTCAAATTTAAAAAGACTGGAAGTAGTTCTTTTTCTAAGAGATTTAAATCTAAATTTGGGAAAACTTATTGATACTATTTACTTTTTTAGGACAACAAATAATATCATTAAGAAACATCTTTCTTTTCTTGTTTCATTAGGCTTCATTTAGTTAGTTTAGTGTATATTTTACTTAGATTTTTTTACATTTTTTTTTATTTTTTTTGCACATCATCTAACACAATTTTGCAAGGTCTTCCAATCTATTTTTTTTGGCATATTTTTCCTATATTAACTTGCTATTTTTTTCAGGTCTACAGATATCCAAGGGGAGACTCTGCCAAAATTTGGTGGATTTGGGCCATCCGGGACCCCAAAAGAACATATCTTCCTCCAGAAAAATTTATGAAAACTTGTAAGCTTAATGATATCATTCTTATAAGGGACCACAAGAATTTCCCAAATAATATTGTAACCTCATTAATAAAATTAGAAGGCTACATAGTTTTGTAATGTACCCCAAATTTACCAAATAATTTTTTTTTGTTAGGTGTATTAAAACTCCTTGACTATTTAGTACTTGTTCAAGCATAACTTTATTATCATCACTATTGGATTAAAACATGTACCTCTTTGTAATTAGCATTACTGTGATCAAGATAGCTATCTTGTCTAAGTAAATCATCCTATCAAAGGGTTACAATGCGTAATAACTATGGACAATAGACTAGCATACAGTCTATCCATAACGTTTGTATTATCAAATATAATGCCTCCATTTCTTATTGTATCCATTTAGTGACTATAGTATGCATATCATAACAATGATACTATTCCTGTCATTATATAGTTGTATAAGTTGTTTACCAAAAGACCCAACTTGTATATAAATCTTAGCACATACCAATATGTAACCATTATGTGTAATCTTAACACTTACCCATATAAAATCCCACATATGGAGTTCTTAGCATATACCAATATATATATANAGCATACAATATAAAACTTACTCGTTATATATATCATACTCATTATATATATCGTAGGTCATATGAACTATTACACATTAGCACTATTCCTAAATTAGTATCGGTATAACATGACATTCCACCACAATGTAATTCATATCCTAGCACGTTGAATAGTTTCTATGCACACATGTGATATCGTTACATGAGGACTGTTATAGGGTTGTTATTCCAACGCAGACATTGACATATCATCCTCCATAACGCATATGGTTATGAAATTGTGCCACGTCCAAACCTATACCTAACAACGTTAACCCTACCTAACTTATGACAAGTCCCAACATTGAATAGGTTTTGAAAGGCATGTTAATGGTGGATATCATATCGGTCCGCAAGCATTAATCACTGGTTATATCCATTAAAGAGAGGTCTGTATCGTACTGGACACTTAGACAGCCACATCCAATGCGGGCTCGCCATATTTGAGTCTTCACATGGCCACGGTATTGTGGGTGCCCGTCAACCATTACTCCTCCTTTGCAAGGGATTTGATTTTACTCCGTTCATTGTTTCCCTTTGGCTTCACAAAAAAACCTTCCTCTGCCTTGTGTGTGATTCGGCCTCTACGCATACCCTGTGTCTCCATTCTTGTGTATGGTCGATGACTTGGAAAACAGACTTGACCCTGGTAGATGAATATGGAATCTTCTCTTACTAAGTTTCTTTGGTAGATTCTTTGAGGGTAGAGAGGAAACATACTTTTGAGAAGAAGAGGAGTAATGTAATTCCTTGGAAGGCATTCTCAGTTGGAGGAAGATAAACCATAACCTCTACATAAGAGGAGAGCGCTCTTAACCTTCCTACTAGGTAGCCAAAAACCCTCAATAGAACAATGGGAAAAATACCAGGAGAGGTTAAGACATACCAAAGAATTATTTAAAAAGTTGTTGACCGAAGAATGAAGAAACACAAAACACCACCTCGGAGCCATTCTAAATCAACGTTAAAATGAAAGGAGTTCGAGGAAAAATCCATTACCATTCCATCAACACATAAATTTATGTACAAAATTTATAACTAATTTACAACTGTAAATTTAAAAAATGCATACCATAATTGGATGATGGTTTGTCGATGTTCTTCAGCTACTGGTGATCCTCCTCGCTCCCGCTTTCTAATCATTGAGAACTCACTGGTACCTCCCAGCCAACGCTAGGGATATTATTCTCCCCCCTGGGCCCCTCGAGCGACAAAGGGACCACGCACACAAGAAGAGAAAATCTAGCTCCCAAATCACCTCGCAAGGTCGAGCTACTACTGTCTATTCGAGCTGGGTATCCCAATTCCCACAAGAAAAAACAGTCAAGAAAAATCCAACAGCATAACCTTACACATACCAGTCATGATTCATTCCTCTCCCTTATCATTTCTCTGATAGAGTTGTCATGGTGACCATTTTCCAAATGCACGTTAAATTATTTTTATTAAAAATTAATTAGGAAAAACTCTCCCCCGTACACTTGTCACCCGATCCCTTAGTTTCACCAGAAATTCAATTATTTAATTAAATTAATTGTCAATTTCATCCACCCATCCTAAAAGCGTTCCTAAAAACGATCCTTGTTGTCACTTTGTTCCCTCAATTTCTTTTAATGATTGACGTCTTTCTTAAAGCTTAGTTGAGTTTTATTTAGGAAAGTTCTCTAGAATATATTCCTTTCTATATTCCACATTCCTTTTTGCATTTAATTCCCCTTTTGTCTAAGTTCCAAATTAGCATGGCTTGCACATAAAAAGTAATTAATTCTTAGACAAATTATTTCTCCTTTAAATTATTAATTTTATTTTTCTTCATCCCCCTTTTTATTAATTGATTAATTAATTTTTAGTCCTCATACCCTATTTAGACTAGGCTTTAATTTCAACTAGGCTTAGCAATTTGTTTTTAAAGGAAATTTTATAATTAATAAACTTCACTCATACCACATTTATCTTAAGGTTGACCACGTCAAAATAAAATATTTTTTCTAGGAACCTAGGTTCATTGACTCACCTATGTTTAAGAATCGTGAAGTTCCCTTCAAGACACACTACGTACTCCAAGGGTGGCACTCACCTTTATTCATGTTTCATTTATACGACGTGCCCTTCAATACGCACTACGTACTCCAAGGGTGCCACTCGCCTTTGACTGATTTTGGTATATGTCCAACCCTTGGAGTCAATACTCCATCAGGTGACCTGGTGGGAGACTAAGGGCCTCTAAGGAATAAGGACA
>ML783557.1:77469-94786 GCA_009831015.1 Picea engelmannii | reverse complement strand
GAGTTAGAGATGACAACTTATAGAATTAACAAAGATGTGTTATCATATTAAAGAGGATATATGAGCTATATTTGTTAAGACCTAGGGTCGATAAATGTTTGGGGTAAGGGGTTATAGGGGGTTATGAATTATAAGGTATATATAAAGAAGGTTATCAAAGTTATGTGTTGTATTATGGTTTGTAGAGAATACATGTGATATAATTTATAATATTTAGGTGTTAACATTTATATGTGTAAGAAATTAAACATTATAGGGGTTAGGGATTAAATTGATTACAAAAATTAGGTTCTATATGGACTACGAAAGATAGAGGTTATAAATTATAGGTGTTATGGAATATATATATATATATATATATATATATTCTGGGTTATAAGTGTTAAGGTTTTTGTACCTTAATGTTACAAGGATTTGAGGCAACAGGGGCCAAAGGGATTAATTGATGATAAGGCTTAGGGTTTATCAATATCATTAATGGTTATAATGTTTATTTTAAGGGTTATACTAGTCATTGAGGGTGAGAAAGTTAAATGGATTAGATGTTATAGGTTAGATATCATGACATATTATATTTCTTATGGGTTATAATGTTATGGAATAGGGATTATAGAGGTTAAGAATCATGTCTTAAATGGGTGAAATTTATGTGTATTAGGTGTATTAGGTGTATTACCTTTCTATGGAGTGGACAAAGGACAAAGGCTCATATCCCTCTTTGCAGATGAGATCTCTTGACTAGGCCCAAACACAGTGGTGGCTGGGGGCTCAGAAACTTGTTTTATTTCAATTCCTCTCTAATCGCTAGCACCCTATGAAGAGCACTAAATGTCAATAGCATTTGGAACAGAGTACTATGGGGCAAGTATCTAGGGAATTCCTCCTTCATTGACTGGATCCGTTGGCCTACACATTCGCAGAAAAATTCATCTAATTTTTGGAACGGTATGACAAAGAATTTAGGTGTCATTCTACATTAGTTACGGTGGGTTCCAGGTTCGGGTACTTTGATCCGCATTAGAAGGGATAAAACATGTGGATTGAACAATTGCTCTATGTTATCCGATGCTTTAGTTTTGAAACTGTAACAAACTCATTCCTCTTTTTTAGCCTAGGTGAGATTAACTGACAGGTGGTCACGTTTTCATGAACAATGGTGTTCCAACGAGTCTTTAAATATCTCCGACCAGCAGGCAGTCGAATGGAGGTCCTATACAGTGGCCTTGAAAGAGGTCGAAATTTCACTCAGGAATGTCGAGGACACCCTTTTATGGGTTGGAGGGGACGGGTCGGGCGTCATCTCGACTGCAAATCTCTATAGGGTACTCATTTCGCCCCTAAATTTCTCTTCCGACAAAACGTGGATTACAAAGATTTGGAGGTGGCCAATCCAACTTAAAATGATTTTATTTGCTTGGTTGGTCGTTTTTGACAAAATCCTCACCTGGGAGGTGTTGCAAAGACATGGATGGGCTGGTCCAGGAATTTGTAAACTTTGCAAAGCCAACTCTAAGTCGACAGTCCATTTATTTGTTCATTGTTCTTTCACTTAAGTGATCTGGCAAAAGTTATACAATTTTTATCATTTAAATTTCCTGTGGGAGGGTAACTCGGTATCCGATTGCTTTTATAAGTGGACAACATAAATTTATGCTCCGACTAGTATAGCAGCTATTGCTTGCTGGCAGATTTGGATTGAGAAGAACAAATCGCTTTTTGAAGACCTCATCCCCTCAATTGAATCAGTTGTTCATAGGATCACAACCTCTTTTAATTGGCAGCCATCTATTAAGAAACTGAACATAAACATAGTGTGTGATTTGACTCTACCTGAAGGGGTGACGTTTTCTTGTTTCGATGGTGCCTCCCTCTCTAATGGAAGTTGTTGTGAAGCTGGTGGCATTTTCAGAACTCATGATAAGAGGATAACAAAATGGTACCTAAACTGTGGAGTGGGAACCAACACAAAGGCTGAGCTAATGGGGTTGTGGGCGACACTCTCATTGGCTACACTTTGGGCGATAGATAAAATACTTATTTTGGGGGATTTGAAGGTGATAATCAACTGGATAAATCAAAAAAGTCATCTCAATGCAGTTAACATAGAAGGCTGGAAGTTTAAAACATTGGAACTAGCAAAAAATATGAAAAATTACAGCTTTAAGCATGTCCACAGGGAGCACAATAAAGAAGCAGATTTACTTTCTAAAAGGGCACTTAAGGAACTAAAAGGGCGGTTGTCCGTATTTCACTGGGAAAATGGGGAAGAGAGCCCACATTCTCACCTAAATATCTTCGAAGCATGAGCTCTTTGAATAGTAAGTGATCGAGTTACTTCAAGGAGAAGTGGGGTGAAACCTAAGTTTTTTTATTCTAGTTGTTGTGCGTGTTACCTCATTTTAGTATGAAGGAGTAAGCCTTGGCGTTTATAGTTTTATTTCTTCTATGTATTTGATGTAGTAAATCCTCATTGGTCGGTCCCTCTCATCTGTATCATTAGGAAAGATACTGCTTTGTAAAAGAAATTATACTTAATATAATTTTGAGTCATTTTCTATTGGAAAAAGGTGTTATGGGTTATAAGTCTTAGAAATTAAGGGTTAAATATAAAATCTATAAGTTTTTGCATTGTCTAAACATTCAACTTTTTGAACTTTTTCACCGGAATCCAAAGAAATAGATCTTGGTGAAATCTCCATTTTTGGTTGTTTAAATTGCATTTTTGAATGCATAAATAGATTCAACACCATGAAAAACCTTTAGGGAACTCGAATTATATAGATTCAATCAATCAAATATGGAGTTCCAACAAATTTTGGTCAAATTTCAGTAAAAAAATATCAAAAAATATGCTCATAAAAACTCCAAAAAGTTGAATGTTTAGACTACATAATACGTTTTAGGGGTTATGGATTAATTGTCATAAGGGTTAGAGTTTCTAGGGAGTTAAGGTTATATTAAGGGTTAATAATTTAAGGGTGTATAGGTGATAGGGGTTCTATGCATTAGGTGTTAGTAGTTGCATATAGGGTTATGAGGGATAACGACTATGGAAATAAGGGTTAGGGGTGATCCACCTCCTCTTATTAATGTTTCATGCTTTGTCCCTTAATTTTTCTTAACATGAACTGTATAATTTTCATTACAAATATCTAAAAATATACCAAATTATTTGAATAGATTTGTATATTGTACTTAAAATGTTTCAATGGATTTGTTGTAATAGGTAATTACAATGTCAACTCCAGATGAGAAAAGAGAGTTTGTTATGTTAAAGCGGCACATGGTGATTCATGGTGATGGGAAATGTTATTGCTCTTGTTGTGAATGCAGGGGTTTTAATGGAAGAAGACTATCTTTAAAATTAGTTGAAAAACATTATAGGGAGAATGGGCACGTTGAAGGGGGCAATGACTATCGTTCCATGGTAATTAATTAGTTATTATAGATCTTTAAGGGTATTATACATTAATTTTTTTTTTTTAATTTATCTTTCAAAATAATATTTGTGATATACTCTAACTGTATTTTATTGTTTCCATTGTTTTTATTAAAGAAAAATCATCCTAAGAATGTGATGTCGCCTAGCAGGAGACAGTTTCATAGAGATAATACTAAAGAACAAGTTGAAATTAACCATGTGGATAATGGTGATCACGTTATTCCTATGGAAAATGATGATATTAATAATACAGTTGATGATGATGGGACAAATTGATTGATCCAAGACATTTATAATGCTCCAATGGATGATGATGTCAACATGGAGGAGGACAACTTGCAGGATGATAATGATGACAGTGATGAGGACAATGATGATGAATATATTTTTGATAAACCTATCCTTCAAAATGCCACTGAATCCCTATATGAAGGCACAAAAAAAATTGTTCTATCTACTGTAATGATGTTGGTCAACTTGAAGGTATCAAATGGTTTGTCAAACACATGTATGACACATATCCTAAGGTAAGCAACATAATTATACAGTTTTATGCAATTTTCAACTTTTATTTTATTTTATTTTCAGTGTCAATTGATGTCTAAATTAAGGATGCAATATTTATAATGATTAATATAATTTTCATTATTGATTTTTTGTTTGTATATTGTTGTTGTAGGTTGATAGGTGAATATTTCTTACCATCACCAAATAAGTTACCTCGTACATACCGAGAAGTATCATCCATTCTAAAATAAATTGGAATGGAATATCAGGCTATTGATGCATGCCCCAATGATCACATAATATATTATGGACAGTATGCATCCGAATCAAATTGCCCACAATGTCAAATCTATAGATATCGAATTGATCAATTAACAAAAAAGGTGTCTCACAAGGTTCTTCGTTATATTCCCATAATTCCACACCTGCAACGACTATTTAGATGTCGGAACATAGCACAGTTTATGGATTACCATGCATGGAATAGAAGTGAAGATGATGTTCTTCAAATGCCTGCAGATGGTTCTTTATATAAAAATATTGAAGAAAGATGGCCAATTTTTAAAGAAGAACCTCGTAATGTTAGGATTTCATTGGTAGTTGATGGTGTAAATCCATTTGGTGAGCTCAGGTCTATCTACTTGGTGTGGCCTGTTTTTGTTATAAACAATAACCTTCCTCCTTGGATGTCAATAAAGAGAGAGCACACAATGTTGGCAATGATTGTTCCAGGTATATTTTTATAACGATATTGTTTTTTTAATGTTTAATATTTCATTTGTCTTGTTCATTGCACAATTTCATATATGTATACAAGGTGTAGTAATTATGTGTATTTTTAACCATTTAGGTAAGTACCAAGTGAAAGATATGAATGTATATATTGAGCCTCTTGTCGATGAGTTGTTAAAGTTATGGGATGACATCACTATGTACGATATCTCTAGACCAATAGGTCAAAGAGGATTTCAATTCCATGGGATTCTTACATGGACAATTCACGATGCACCGGGACTAACACATTTTTGTGGTATGTAACACATTATTGCACTTAATTAAGTTAGATGTTGATGATATTATAATGTTTGTTTTTTAAATAATTGTTTGTTATATAACTAATGCTGCCATTGATGCCTATATTCTAGGTCTGCAAACAAAGGGAAAATTTGCATGTCCAGTTTGTGGTCCTAGGATGAGATCTCGTCGTTCAAGAAGTTTAGGAAACGAGGTGTTTGATGAATATAGGCACTTTCTCCCTAAGAACCATAGGTATCAAAATATCGATAAACATATTTTCAATGGTAAAGAGGAGAGTGGGATAAAACCACGAAGAATGACAGCACAACTATGGAAGTTGGAATATAACAGATCAAATCGTCAATGTAAGTCAATCTTCATCATCATATGCAATATATTACATTTTTTAATTGTGTTTAATTCTCATGTCTACTGTGTATAATCTAACAATTGTAATTGTGTTAATTTCATTTATGTAACATATAGTTGGTCGTCAAGGCATTGATCTACTTCCACAGGGAATGAAAAGTTTCCCCAAACAATTCAGTAGGTTTCCCTACTACAAGAAACTAGAAATAACTCATTTTTTCGACACAATGCATATCGGAAAGAACGTAACAGAAATGTTGTGGAGAATCTTAGATGGAAGGTGTGACAAAGAAAAAATTTCTAAAATTTGTAGTGACATTCAAGTAGCCAATCATGCAATGCTAAATATTATTGATTTAAATAGGACTAATGGAGTCGATCGAAATAGCCTCCCATGGTTATTTAAAGAAGATGAAAACAATGTTGTAAAAGAGCTCATTCGAAAAATTAGATTTTCAATAGGAGTTGCTTCAAACATCAAGAATATATTAACAAAGAAAGGTGAATTTGGCGGGTTAAAAACACATGATGGACATACCTTCATCAAGGTAATTTATTTCATATATTTGTTATGTATTGGTAAGAATCGATGTAATATTTTTAAATTTTGTAAATATATTGTTAATATGAAATCAAAAATTTATTAATGTGCCATTGTTTTTTTACAGTATGTGCTACCTCTATCTTTGCCCGATAGTTTTGAAAACAACATAAAACAAGTTATATATGACCTTGGAAAATACACGAGGTAAATAATGACAGATGAATTACATATTATTATTTATATATAATAAAAATGTTGTAGAATTTGTTGATGACATGTGTTTAATTTACTTGTAATATTCATGTATACAATATCGTCTTTGTTGAAACATATTTTGTTATCGTAATATTTGTAGGTGGTTGTCATCTAAATAAATCCATAAGGAAGATATAAAATATTGGAAGAGAGAAATTCCTCGTTTAATGTGTGCAATGCAAAAGTATCTATCTCCAACATTTTTCAATGCGGAAGAACACTACCTCATACACCAGGTCAAGGAGATTGAATTGTGTGGACCTGTACACACAAGGTCAATGTGGATGGTGGAGAGACACTTGAAGTCATTGAAGGCTTTAGTTAGACAAAGAGCACGTCCCGAGGGTTCTATGGTGGAGGGGTATATGGTATATCAAACGTTAGTGTATATTAGCGATTATCTTCCTAATTTAGGGAGGAAAATTAATATGCATTGCATTTAGGGTGTCAATAACATCAAAATATCTGAAGTGGAGGTCTTGGTCGGGAATGGTAAAATGAGGACAGTGAAAGGTATTATATTATTTTATTTTTATCTATATTGTATTTCTTCAATTTATACTATGCCTCCATCAATTATTATTATTCATTATTCTTACTAATTTATATTTTTTTTATTGCAGTTGGTCGAGTGTGGGATGCACTACATTTATACATTGCTAACAATCTTGATTGGATGAAGCTAAGGATAGAACAATGTGAACAACATCATGGTAGGTTATCATGGGAAGGGGTGGCTACATTAATTAAAAGAGCTCATCGTAATGAAGATCACAATCTTACGTAGAGGGAGATTGATTTAGCATATGGTTTAAAAGATAAACAGGTAAGCATATAAAATTTTACCCGCACTTTCTGTTATTATACAAAATGTTAAATATGTATTAATTTTTAATATTTATTAAGTTTAAATACATTTATTAATTATTAATTTATTTTGTACTTGTTGGGAATATTGCAGTTGAAGCACCACAAAGCTATGTGGTATAATGGTCGAAAATTTCACGTCAAAAGGGTGGATGACACGAAGAAAACCGTTGATTCAAGGATAACTGCAGTGTTTCAAGTCACTAATGTTTCTTCTAGAAGTAACAAACATCCAAGACTAACAAAAAATAGATATTATGGATATTTGGATGATATAATCGAGTGTGACTTTAAATCCTTCAAGATAATTCTGTTTGAGGTCAAATGGTATCGTTTACGGATAAATGAACGTGATCCTGAAAGAACTGTTATTCAACATGATAATGGTTTTACCATGGTTAATACAAGGACATTTGAGCCGAGTCTAGAAAGTTATGTTCTTCCAAGCCAATGTGAGCAGGTATTCTATTGCGAGTAAACCAAGTTGGTCGTTTGTTGTTAGATATTATCCAAGAGGAAGGCCTGTAAAGTATAATGTATCGTAAGAAGATAATATTCAAGAACTAGAAGGTGATACAGAGGAGCATGAGGAGGTACACCATGTATCGTCAGATGACGAAGTCGAAAAAGTTGATCAACCATATGATGTAGGTGATAATGTTCTCGATGACGTTATATCTGATTATGATATTATGGAAAATTATGACAGTACTGATGATGATGTTGATATGGCCAATCCATTCGACAATGATTCTGAAATACCAGATGATGATACAGAATATGATGAGTTGGATGAAGAAGAAGATCAATGACATTCCTACATGTGGTGAGTTAGTTTCATTAAGCACTTTAATTTGTATTGTAGATCTCTTATGTTGTTTTTCTTTCATGTAATCTTAGTGTTGTTTTTAATTATAGTTGTTGAATCTAGATAGATTGGGTATTGGGGAAATGACAATGTTCATGATGAAGATGATATTGATGATGTTGAGTTTGATGAAGAAGAAGATGAATGCTATATAGAGGTATGTGTTTTATATGATGATCTCTATATGTTTTTATTTTGTATAATATAGTATTTTACATGTTCTTTATTATTTCAAATTGGGTATGGGGAAATTGAGAGTGATGTGAGGGGGGGGGGCATAATTAGAGCTTCCACCTTCACATGGTTGCCCTTGTTTAGTAGAGAATGAAATATTTTCGAAACCAAGAGAATCTCATGAAAAACAAAGTTGACTTGACTTAAAGAAATTAGCCCAAAGTTGACTTGAGCTAGTACCTACACACAAAGACAAACAAGGTTAGGTATTCTTGAAATTTTGGCAAAAACGTATAAAGGGATTTTTTCATGGCCATCATAAATTCATCATATAAAACATAAACCCCAATTTAGTGGAGTATTTGATTTGTTCCCAGTGAATATGGATGCTCATTAGGCGAGAAGTGACCTGTGAATGGGGCCAACAATGACCTGTGAATGGGGCCAACATTGAAATTTTTTCAAACTATTTCTGAATGCATTGAAATTTGATATGGATAGACTATTTGCATGCCTTAAAGATATGGGAGGGCTTCTGGACATAAACCCTAATTTATCATCATGCAAAAAATAAACCCTAATTTAGTGGAGTATTTGATTTGTTCCCAGTGAATATGGATGCTCATTAGGTGAGAAGTGACCTATTAATGGGGCCAACGTTGAAAATTTTTCAAATTGTTTCTGAATGCATTGAAATTTGACATGGATAGACTATTCACATGCCTTAACGACATGGGAGGGTTTCTGGACATAAAACCTAATTTATCATCATGTAAAACATAAACCCTAATTTAGTGGAGTATTTGATTTGTTCCCAGTCATTTGGTGCCTACCTGTCATGGGTTGGTCTAGTTAACACCTCTTTTTTCCATTTGGTGCACATGTTGACCCTTTATTTTATAATTCCCAAGAGCCCCATTAGCCCCACCATGACTTTTAGTTCAAAATACACGGACTGTCAATGAGAGGTGATCTGGTCGTGGTGTGTAGGAATAGGCCTAACACCTTCAAAATTATCATTCTCCAAATATCTTATTATACAAATTTTATAAGGAAATTGTACTAGGACTAGACACGACGGTAACAGTGACTTGTGAATTCATCATGTAAAACATAAACCCTAATTTAGTGGAGTATTCGATTTGTTCCCAATGAATATGGATGCTCATTAGGCGAGAAGTCCTTGCTTACAACAGTCATTTGATACCTCATATGGATCTTCAACAAAATTTGATTTTTCTTCTTGTATAAAAAGTTAATTATGAAATTCTGAGAGAGGTCGCTTACCATAAAATAAAATACAAAACTCCGCATAACACATAAAATTAAAAGAAGACATAAAATAACACATACAAAACTCCGCATATGGTCCACATTTCATATGTGGCTCACCAAACATACCACCTTCCAAAGCTCAAAATGTTTCCAAGATGACAATCTCGGTGAGAAGGACCAGAGTTGATCGATCCCAGAGCTAATCGCGTCAATAGAAGAAAACCTTGAAACCACCAATTGTGAAGATTGCAAAGAAAGATGGCCAAGGCTTGGCCTTTACATTCCAATAAATTGGGAAATCACCCCCTCTTGCATCTGGTCACTTTCTCTCTTATATAATTTCAAATCTTGTGGTTAAAGGAACTTACCCCTTGTGTCGATGAAGAAAGAGGTTCACATTCCTCCAAATTTTCCATATTTGACCTTAATGAAGTTAGCCCATATTGCTTGGGATTTGGATTGCACCCTTAAATCTGTTATGCACATCCTTTCTAACGGTTTGGGCTTCAAGCCCTCCTTTGGCCCCATTCAAATCATCTTGGAAAAACTTTTGACCCTCTTTGCCTCATTTGTTGCAACACCCAAAAGGCTCCTTTCCATTACATCCAAGGAACATGGAACATGGCAATTTAAGACAACGTCATAGACCACAACATTTAGTTCAAGCCGAGGATCTCAATGTAGAAAATCCTAATCTAGGGGTCCATCATATTATTATATAAATCAAGGTATTACTCACATTTGATATGTAAAAAAAACATATAAGTGTTCCACAGTTTTCTCTATTGCCTCAAAGAGACGATACAAAATACAAGGAGGGAGACCATTAGCCTAATTATCCCATCATGGGATTGTAAAACTACTCATTTGTGATCAATTATAAAGACACCCACACACGGTTTCATGATATAGAATCCTTGGTGAGGCCGTATTAAAAAATCTACCTCCAAGCCAAAATTGGTTCTTATCCATCCTTCGGCTCATCTTTTTGCCTAGTGCTCCCTTATGTGGTCGTTTTCGTTACAACTCTTCATGCATTTGGGCACCCATCTTGCGAACTGGCCTTGAGTTGCGTTTGGGCACCCACCTTGTGAACTTGTCTTGGGTTGCGTTTGGGTGCCCATCTTGCGAACTCCTCTGGCTCGTCTTTTTTCCTAGTGCTCCCTTGTGTGGTCATTTTCGTGTGGTTGTGTGATCCCTTGAGTTATATTATAATATTATATATATACAAAATAAAAAACAAAAACAAAACACATTTAAAAAAACCAAAACCGCTAGTTCCACACTAATTCACTTTAAGATTTCCCCCGATTAGTTGCACTCACGCGGTCTGCACAGTGGAGGAGGAGGGGTGCACGTGTATGCACACATAGAGAAGGAGGGACGCATGGAGGAGGTAGAGGAGAAACTGCCTGAATAGCTACATGGAGGAGGGAGAGGCATACAGACGAGGGAGGGATTAAAACCATGGTAAGTCTTCTTCTTCCTCACCTGAGATGGAGTTTAGGGTTTCTCAGAGGTTATAATTTTTATTACATCATAACAATTAATTTCCTTGTTGCACAACCCTACTAGTTATTCAAATTTCGTGGCATTTTTCATTCACTACTCTCTTTGCTGGGGTTTATGCTTCATCCACAAACTTACATAATCATTTATAAACTCAACCCTACCCTTTTCATAATCCACAAACTTACATAATCCTTTGCTGGGGTTTATGCTTCATCCCTACCCTATTATAAACTCAACCTTAGTGTACCCCTATTTTCAATATTGCGGATTCTCTTAAATATTTTCATGTTTTATTCAACTGTGTAACCTAAATATATTACCACCATTTTTTATTCTTATGTATATATGGTGTGATGTGGCTAAACTACGATTTTCGACACTAAGAAATAGATCATTGAATCTTCAATAAAGACCTTCATTATAAGTCCCACTTATTTGAGGTGGATTTGTTTTCTAACTATCTTATGCGACCCATGAACTACAAAGATGATAATTTTGCATGCTTATAATGTCATATGTTGAAGGACCATACAATGCGTTCATCATGTGGAAAATTTACATCATTTCAATTTGGATTCAAAGCAAAAGGATGTTCATGCCCCGATTGAAAACTATCCTTAGAATATCTCGCTTAGAGAAAATCGATGCCTATATTGGCCACCCAAATAGAAACAAAGTTTACAAACTCTTCTATTTCACTAGATTCATGTCCTTAGATTGTATACCTAGGTGAATAGAGTACAAACACCTACCCAAAATACTGAGTGAAGAAATAATTTGTGTTTTCTAAGAGGTTGGACTCCAACCCTAGATGCAAAAGTCTTATATCTCAAGTTATAATTTCAATGTTTATCTTTAGCTATACTATAATATGAATATCATTGACCTAACGTTTCCTTCTCCCTCGATGGAGTGTAGGTACAACCAAATATGTATCTATCATACCTATCATCCAGCTCGAGTGATGAAATTTCGAGAGGGACAAGGGAAAACATATCCAACACATGTTACAAGGCGAAAACAACTAGAGGTGAAAAGGTCGGAAGAAAGTTTGGTAGGCGCATGAAATTATTTCTTCCTGAAGGAGGATCATGCTCTTATGACGATGAGAGCATAGGTGACATTGAGGTTCCCTTGAGGTACAAACACCTACTTAAATAGTGGGTACCCAAGGAACTTCCAGAGTTGGACACCGACTTCTGTGTTAATGACAGGATGTATCGCATTTCTCCGTCATCCATCCATGGCATTGGTTTATTCTCCATGGACGACATAAAGGTAAAATATGGCAGATTAGTTGAATTGTTTGATTATTTTGGACCATGTTACACTTATGGAGTATGGTTGAGGCTGGTCCAATATATGCCTAGTATACAGAGATACACACTCGCCGCAAATTATATACAGCTGAAAGACAATAATAAAAATAAAGGAGCGACTATGTATATTGATGGAAGGCCAAAGGCATCGGGGAATATTGCAGGTATTATAAATAGTACAAGGCCTGGGATGAAAAGAAAGGAACCCAATTGCATTTTTGAGGAGCATGAAGGTAATAGGATATTTGTATGTGCGATGAAAACAATAACGACAGGCGAAGAGTTGTTGGTCGATTACAATCTGAATCAAGTCGACCCATGAATGTCTTCTTTTGCTACAGTACAAAACCTATTCCATCCCTCTCTTATCTTACCTACAGTTTCCCAACCATAATATCACCAATTCATGGATAGAATGAAGCATGTATTCATTGAATCTTCAACAAAAATTGATTTTGCTTCTTGTAGAAAAAGTTATGAATGAAATGTTGAGAGAGGTCACTTACCCCAAGAATCACAATACTGAAAATTAAAACAAGACATAAAATAACACATACAAAACTCTGCATATGGTCCGCATTTCATATGTGGCTCACCAAACAGACCACCTTCCAAAGGTCAAAAGGTTTCCAAGATGACAATCTTGGTGAGAAGGACCAGAGTTGATCGATCCCAGACCTAATCGTGTCAATAGAAGCAAACCTTGAAACCACCAATTGTGAAGATTGCAACAATACTTTATAGTTGGTTTTAGAGATTATAGAAACATAGATTTCATTCCCTTTTATAGAAATGTGTATTTTGTTCCCTTGTTCCTCTTAACCAACCTTACAAGAGTGTTTTTGTCACATGTTACTTCTAGGCTAGAAGCTCCTCCAAAAGTGGATTTGGATGCCAATATAGTGGGGTGCTCATTAATACATGAACCGATTCTTGTCCATGAGAACCAAATAATATCCTTTCAAGCAAGGGAATTACACCAACAAAATCATGCTTGGACACTTCTCAAGGTAATTGGACCTTGCTTATGTGTTGTTGGATCTTCATTTAATGCATTAATGACAAACTCTATGGATATGGATAGTAGGGATGGGTCTCTATTTTGTAAGAGTTTTTGTATAGTAGGGATGGTTATCGATTCCTTAACCATAGCCAAGGGATGAAAATAAGTTCCTTACACCATAAATGGATCTATGTGGGTCATTGTCCATGAACATGAGTGCAAACCATGAAAAAGGACCTTTAGAGGTGATATTTAGCCCCCAAGTGGAATATAGGTACCATTATGAGGTCTTACATGCTAGGTATGGGTATTAATATGGTATTGGTCATGGTTGAGGGAGGAAAATAAGACCCTTTCACCCTAGATGAATCCTTTAGGGATCAAGAGCCATAAAAAAACACTATAATCCATATGGCATTTCATTTATAGGTCATAATTTTCCTTTAAGTGAGATATGAGAATCATTATGACATTTTTGCATCAATTATGGGTTTCAAGGACTTAGCTACAAGTGGGGGAGAAATATTGGGAATTAAACCTTAAAAGAATATTTTTGGGCTAGTGGGAAATGATCAAGGCCTTGAATTACAACACAAGTCGTCTAAAATGTATCTTTTGCATATGAGTGGGATAAGGGTGCCATTATGATTTTTTGTGTAATAGGGATAGGTATCAAGGCCTTAACCATGATTGGGGAAGGAACACAAGGTCATTAATTCCTAAATGAATCTTATAGTTCTTATGGGAAATATTCCTCAAACCCACAAAAACCTTTAGAAAGTACCTTTGTCCTTCAATAGGATATGGAGTAATTTTATCTTACCTTTGGCCATAATTTATGATAGAAACTCTCAATTGTCCTTAGAGTGAGATATGGGTGCCAATATGAGGTTTTATGCACTAAGGATGGGTCTCAAACAATGGATAAGGGAGAAATTGATTGAATTAGTCCATAAATAAGGTTATTAACCTAATGAGCCATTATCAAGACCTCTAACCATAACATTGAACATTTGAAGTTTATATTTGGAATATAAGAGGGACATGGATGCAATCAAGAGTTTTTGTATAGTAGTGATGGGTCTTGATTCCTTAACCATATACAAGGGACATAAATAAATTCCTTACACCATAAAGGGATCTATGTGGGTCATTGTCCATGAACATGAGCACAAACCATGACAACAGACCTTTAGAGGTGTTATTTATCCCCCAAGTGGAATATAGGTACCATTATGAGGTCTTACATGCTATGGATGGGTCTTAAGCTGGTATTGGTCATGGTTGAGGGAGGAAAATAAGGCCCTTTCACCCTAGATGAATCCTTTAGGGATCAAGAGCCATAAAAAAACACCATAATCCATATAGCATTTCGTATATAGGTCATTATTGTCTTTTAAGTGAGATATGAGAATCATTATGAAATTTGTGCATCAATTGGAGGAGCTTCTAGCCTAGAAGTAACATGTGACAAAAACACTCTTGTAAGGTTGGTTAAGAGGAACAGGGGAACAAAATACATATTTCTGTAAAAGGGAATGAAATCTATGTTTCTATAATCTCTAAAACCAAACCTTGAAACCAACAATATTTCTTATAGAAGAATCAATTCAAGAGTTTACAAGTTTATCACCATCAAAATAGAGTGAATGTTTCATTTGTGACGAAATTTTATTTTATTTCTGAATGTTCCATTTGCTAATTTTTGTTCGATGTTTCATTTCCAAATATTTGCTAATTTGTATGTGTGAATGTTTCATTTGATAATATTTGCCAATATTCCATTATTTCATATATTGTTTTTTCAACATTTATTGCACGTACCAACATTCTTCTTGAAATTCTGCCAGAGTGGTGATTGGGGCAAAGGCCCTGAGCGTGGAAAAGGCCCCGTTCCTAGCACCGCATCGATCGAAAATGATGAATATATAAGTGATGAAGAGATATTTGATTCTATAGACCCCTTGTAGACAATTGAATTGTCCCTAAGAAAGGCCATAGGGAATTCCGGGATTTGGTCGTTGCTGGGCCGGAAACTGCTGAGGATTTCAAAAGGATAGCTGAATTACGCGTTAAGATATCAAATTACGAGGTGATTCATGTCATCTAAAAATATCAATTTTTGGTTTGAAATTTTGTAATTTGATATATGCAATTAACACATATTTCTCATTGTAGAATTTTGTGAGATCGATGAGAGGGGAAGGGGAAGGTCTTGGTAGCAGTAGTGGGACTGCAACAGTGAACCCGCATGGCCACGTAGCTACTAGGCTATTTTCCACCCCAAGTATGTCGCCTAAGATCGATTCTATACCTTCTAGGGGTGATGCCACGCCCCCACAACACACGCCAGATCGTGCAGGTGGTGCACATGATCATGGATTTGATCACTCTTCCGTTGATTGTTACCCTAGTGCTACACGTATCCAAAGCACAGGAACAACCGCGGTATCATTTTTGGTCGTCCAGGACATGGTTCCTCTAAAAATAGTACAGCTACCAGGTATTTAATATATGTCTTTATAGAGATTCCTGATATATAATTGTTTAAACAATCACATATCAATGAGATTTAAATTACTAATGATGACAATGTTTTACAAGAAACAATGTGTTCTACAATAGTTTGCATGACTATACATTAGAAATTTTTGGGTCGACCATTCGACTACGATGGAATCGACAAGATTCCAAACTGAAAATCCTTCTTATCTCCAGACTGGTTGGCGAGTTTGGTGACTCGTTCAATAAGCCGGAAGTCCTAAAAAGGACTGGCAAACATTTGAAACATGTTATAAAGGAATATAGGAATAAATTAGTACAGGACCCTAAGTGTGAACACCCTTTAGTTGTCCCCGAGAGGGAGTGGAAAGAAATTATTATTGATGCAAGAGAATTAGCGATGAAAGCACAAGGGAAGAAACCACCTAGCCCTGGAAGGTAAGAGGTGTTTTCAATTTACTATGATGGTCTTTTGTTTACTTTACGAGAAAAATAATCAATATCTAACATATTTAAAAATATTGCGTAGACTCCAAGACACTTCCAAGGCAACAAAGGCAAGACAAGAAAAACATGGCCAACATAAACTGGGCCAAGGTGGTTACGGGAGATTGAAGGCATGGGTTGTAAGTGCCTAAACATTTTACTTTTTTTTTATCATCGTCACAAAATATGTAATTCATTGGAGCTAGTGACTAATGATTTTGATATTGCTCAATGCAGGGGGATTTTTTCAACAAGCAAGCCACAGAACAAGATCTAAAGGTAAGGTTCACGCAGGGTTTTGATGGCATGGTGGCACGATGAAGAATCTTGGGGCAATCGCCATGTGTCTCTCTGGAGGACATGGTAAATAAAATGAAATTAAAAACTTGTCGATTAGTTTTTACTCATTGATTACTTGTAATGTAAAATATATTTTTTATTCATTTAAAATGTAAAATAATGTGTGTCTTTTCCACATTCATAGGAGAGTAACAATGCTAAAAATTATCCCAATGTACCCAATGAACCACATCATGAACCCCATATTGATTCAAGCATTGTTTCCGAAGGACCGTTACATAGTGGTATGCGGGCATTTTTAATGTTTTTCCATTTTTCAATGAGTATTAATATTTAGGGTGTATTCTGTACTAAATACTTATATTGTTTCATATGGCAGAGAGTATAGATGTTGATCGAGAGAAGAGATCAACAAGCGCAGAAACAACAATGCGACCACCAACTATTGTTTCTACTGCACCCGCTAATCCAGGTATAAAACATTGTAATTAAATCTGTATTAATTAAATTTCCCTAGGAACAGTACTGAATAACAATATCACTTGAATTTTTTTTTTTGTTGCAGCAGTGGATGCCCATGTGCATCCTAAACCTCCACGCCAAAATATTAGAATTTCATCATGGCATGAGGTGTTGAGTACTGAAGATGAAACACTTCAAGAACGCCCAATAACTGTGGGGGATTAGTTAAATGTTGATGATGATGACTTAATTTGTGATTTCATGGATAACAGGAAGAAGAAGAAGAAGAAGAAAAACAAATTATTAGACATTTTATTATTAATATAAATCCAATATATTTCTGGTCCAATGTAATGTATTTTGTTTTCCTAAATGTCATGAATGTTATTTGCTTTCATGTTTTTTGTTTTAGCAC
>ML783557.1:57974-75310 GCA_009831015.1 Picea engelmannii | reverse complement strand
ATTGCCTATTTCTTAACACTTTCCTTGCTACTGCATTTGGCCAACATTGTCGATATCCATAGTGATATTATAGGTCGATGATTCACACTCGTTTCTCATTCGTGGAAAATTCAAGTAATAAAGCATCAATACATATGATTAAGAATTTATCAGATTGATGAAGGCATTAAAGCCATTATTTATGTTTTTCACCCAAAAGTAATTGTTTTCATTTCTAATTGTATTTGTTTCCTTCAAAATTGGTGGCACAGATCAACCTGTTAGCTGATGAATTGATAGAGGGTTCATACCATCAGTATCAGTCACTCCATAGCCATATTTATAAAACATTGAATCCCTGTCACAATAGGGATTTCCTTAATAAAAGGCCCTTCCATACAATCTACCTTTTCAGTCAATGTCGGCTCCCAAAAAAAATTTGGTAATCTCATCAACATCTACGCTTGAAAATGACTTCAAGAAAAAATATGGTGTTCTCAATTTAATCGAGATCCTTTAATTGATTTAAAAATTTCAATTTCCCAAGAATTTGTGAATTCCCCAGTGGGTTGCTAATTTTACTGGTTTTAAAATTGAAATTGTATGAGCTGTCTCCCTTGGCATTATTTGTTTCACTCCTTTAGACTAGCACTTGGATGTTGTTTGACATTCTGATAATTGTTGTTAAACTATGATTTGGTACTCTTGGATGACGTTACTCCTCAATGACGCCTTGTAATGAACCAACCATGCCTCTTGACAAATTGGATTTGAGTGTGTGACATAATATTTGTGAAACCATAAAAATTTGTCCTTCCCTTCCAGTGTCCTATTACAACAAGTTTCTTACTGGAAAACATTTTTAATGTGCAGCAATTCTCCACATTTTCTTCATCTTTTAACATGATGATACAACACCCAGGTACTAAATTTGATGGTACTGTTCAAAATTCAATATCTTAAAGGCTGCAAAATACATCGTCTGAGATGACAACAACAATTTGAAATCTTCTTTGATGTTTTTAACTTCTTCCTGCCAAAACCGAAGTGAAAGAAACCAATGCCATTCGAGGAGACCACATACAACTAGAGTTTCTGAATATGATTGAACTTCCGATTGGAATTTGTGTGCGAGAGCCGAGCAATTTTGTGTGTTCTTGAGCAACATACCCTGAGTTGCTACTGTTTGATTCACTGCATTCCGCACCATAGCCATAATCCCAAGTCTATTTGATTCACTGCATTCCGCACCATACCCATAATCCCAAGTCTATTTGAATAAGTGTTAAGTTGATTCCATGGTTGATCACATAGAAGAAGTTGAAGTTGTGGAAAGCCTCTCTCATTTTCCAAAACTCATACATTTCCACTTGTTTATGATTGCTTGAAGTGGGGGTAGCACCCATATACTATTATATAGCATAAATTTTGGCAGTCACCATGTTTGGAACCACCCTCATTAACTTAATTGAATGATTAATATAACTACAATGAAGGTATTTACAATGCATGTCGATTGAACCTATTGTTGTCAAGTTATTTTTTAATCCCTATAGAAAATTTTACAATGTAACAATGTATTGAAAGGACCTAATGCTACATGCTAAATGTTTGGCAATAAACTTCTTATTTATATTTTATAGGTGAAAATGAAGTACATATTTGAACTAGTGTAAATCTTTATTAATGGACGTAGCAATCGACATTTGCTTTGAATGATTCGATGGGAGGAATTTAAAATGTGTACAGGGATATGTGTTATTGATGGACCATAACCAAGATATTAAATGCAAATCGTGTAGATAAGCTTGTCGCGGTTTCTCATAGTCTTAAAATGCAATTTTCAATTAGTGTTTTGACTTATACATTAAAGAAACGTATACTTAAAATACAACCAACAACTCATATCTTCACATTTCACATTAAAAAAATGACAAAGTGTTCAAGATACTTTGGTTTATTAGCATATTCTAGTAGCATACTTTGGTGTATGCTTCATAAAAATACCTATTCATTCACAATTAAATATCCCGGTAGTGGACTTCGGTGCATATCCATGTATGTATGCTTCCCAACAAGGAGTGTTTCACTTTTATCCCCTTAACTCACCTTCTAACATTACCTTAAAGAAGAATTGTGAGCCCAAGATGAATGCTTAGCTAAAGGCATGTTTATGTCCTTGATTTTACAAGGGTGCTAGAAAATTCTATCATCAATCCATGCACTTTCCTATTAACATTTTATTATTAATCTTTACGCTTTCCTATCCACATCTTCATTTTCCTATTTGAAGGGACTAGATCTGAAATTAACAATGTTATTTGTTTGTATGCCTTTGTATTAATGTTTACGCTTTCCTATTTACATGTTCTTTTTATCAATTTTCCTATTTTAAGGGATTTGATCCGAAATTAACAATGTTCTTTGTTTGTATACCTTTCTCTAAAATTGACGAATGTACCATAAATTTAGTTCATATGATTTCTAAGATCAATGGTCACCAATTCATTTGTAACAACTAAGAAGAGTCTCTTTAGCATGTCCCTTTCTCTATTCCTCACCTTTAGAAATATTGCTAGCATCTCCTCTATCATAAAAAAAATATGGTTTTATTTCCATTAGGAGACATGAGCTTCTTGAAGCCCTCTACAATTGACATAGAGTCTTCTGGTGCACCCTTTTACCTAGACAGGTTTCCCTCCCACAAGATATATATCAGTAATTCATTTTATCCCTTGCTCCATCCAAATTTCCCATAGCCATACCTCATGTCATATATTTTCTTTTGGAGACATCAAGAGAGTTGTTCACATGATCAATAACAATAGAGTTACATATGAGGAAGACCTACACATTGAGTTCCTCAAACATGGTATCCACTCTATCAACTTACATATTGTCAATTTGTTTGATTTATTGTGTTGTTTGATCAAGTTCTCCTTTCACATGGTTCCACCATATCATCCAACCCATTTTGAAATCAAGGTTTAGTCAAGATCCTACAATTACATGAACATCATGATTGGACACACTTAAATACCTGTTATCAAATTTAGTTAAGATCTTGTGTTGAATGGCATAATTTTATTTTTTTAAACCACAACATTGGTCGCTTTAACGACTAACATGTTCGTCGCTAGTATTGCCAATTGGTCGCAAACACCAACCTGTTAGTCGCTAGAGAGACCAACCTGTTATTCGGTCAAGTGACTAACATGTTCGTCGCTATTATTGCCAATTGGTCGCAAACACCAACCTGTTAGTCGCTAGAGCGACCAACCCGTTAGTCGGTCGAGTGACTAACATGTTCGTCACTAGTATTGCCAATTGGTCGCAAACACCAACCTGTTAGTCGCTCGAGCGACCAACCTGTTAGTCGGTCGAGTGACTAACATGTTCGTCTCTAGTATTTCCAATTGGTCGCAAACCCCAACCTATTAGTCGCTAGAGAGACCAACTTGTTAGTCACTAGAGCGACCAACCTGTTAGTCGTTCTACCGACTAACATTCGTCGCTAGTCGAACTTTTCCCTATTCTGAATAGGCTTATTTTCCCGGTCTCTAAACCAGCAAAGATCCATGTGTGGCCGCTAGACCGACGAATGTATTTGGACGAAAAAAAAATCATCTTGGTCGCAAAAACGACTCTATGCTGACGAAAATTCGTCTCTACTTCGTCGCAAAAATGTTCAAATTTAATAGTGTCTCCCTTGCCATTTTTCTTATAGAGTTCTCTTAGTAACCATTTTCCAAATGCACGTTAAATTCTTTTTATTAAAAATTAATTAGGAAAAAATCTCCCCCGTACACTTGTCACTCGATCCCTTAGTTGCACCAGAAATTCATCTATTTAATTAAATTAATTGTCAATTTCCTTCACCCATCCTAAAAGCGTGCATAAAAACGCTCCTTGTTATCCATTTTATCCATCAATTTCTTTTAATGATTGGCGCCTTTCTTAAATCTTAGTTTAGTTTTATTTAGGAAAGTTCTCTAGACTAGATTCCTTTCTATGGTCCACATTCCTTTTTGCATTTAATTCCCCTTTTTTTCTAAGTTCCAAATTATCATGTCTTGCACTTAAACAATAATTAATTCTTAGATAAATGATTTCTCCTTTAAATTCTTAATTTGATTTTTCTTCATCCCCCTTTTTATTAATTGATTAATTAATATTTAGTCCTCATACTCAATTTAGACCTAGGCTTAGCAATTATTTTTTTAAAGGAAATTTTATAATTAATAAACTTCATTCATACCACATTTATCTTAAGGTTGACCACGTCAAAATAAAATATTGTTTTCTAGGCACCTATGTTCATTGACTCACCTATGTTTAAAAATCACAACGTGCCCTTCAATACGCACTACGTGCTCCAAGGGTTCCACTCACCTTTATTCATGTTTCATTTATGCGACGTGCCCTTCAATACGCACTATGTGCTCCAAGGGTGCCACTCACCTTTGACTGATTCTGGTAGACGTCTAACCCTTGGAGTCAATACTCCATCAGGTGACCTGGTGGGGGACTAAGGGACTCTAAGGAATAAGGAACCTGCCTTATTGTGCACCCCTTAGAATCTTCGTGAGCTATTGTCTCAGTCTTCCCTCACGACATCCTGTATCTCTCGAACTAGGTAATCGTTAACCTACAGTTCGAGCCACGACGAGAGTTATAGTAGGTTGTGACAGGGCTGCTACCACACCTCTCCCTCAATATCTCTAGTTGTTGTGCATGTCCCCTTTACTCCTAATGTGAGTTTGATTAGCAAGCAATTATCAGCCTGCATCCATCAACAAAACATGCCAGCGATCCATAAACAACATCATAATATACTCGATCATATGTTACATGTGCATAAACAGAAATACCCAAACCATATACAGTCCAGTCCTCGACTCAATTCAGAGTCCAAGGAGGTCCACTGATGCCATCAACATCGTCAATTTGTCAAGTTTCCTACACACTCAGGAGAATCCCATCAGTAACACCTATCGATAAATAGATAATCAAATAACATAACATCATATCCACAACATCATCATCAGAATCCATAAGAGAAATAGACAATCATATACTGAACCGGATCACTTGCATGGAAGTGTCCTCAAAGAATAAGTCTTATCATGTGCGCCCGAGAGCGGGATGTTACGTACACCCCCTCTTGCTTTAAAATTCGTCCTGAAGTTTCACAGTATGAAAGTGCAGTAAATAAAGTATCTAACAAGATATAAATGTATAGCTATTAAACAGAAATGGAAATTGTTGGCGCATATCATATGTGTCCTCCTAGGTAGCCAAGTGTGGACTATAATTGTCCCACTGGACCTTGACCTGATCGACTGTTTGACGTCATAGTTGTCGAATGCGATGGTCCAGAATGCAGATTGGCTCCGTCGTGAGCACACCCCCATCCAATACCTGCAAAGAACTCATGTCAATCACATTTGTGGCATCGCTAACATAGTGTCTCAAGAAAGATAAATGAAAAACATCGTGCATATGCCTCAAAGAATTAAGCAAGGCTAGTCGATAGGCTATGGTACCCTTCCTTTCTACAACCTCAAAAGGTCCCACAAACCTAGGAGAGAGTTTAGCACCCTTTCCAATCTTGATCAAACTCTTGTGTAGTTTCACCTGCAAGAAGACTCGATCACCAACTTCATAACTACGGTCAACGCTATGCGCATCACCATAGCTCTTCTTCCTATCCTATGCTTCCTTGATCCTTTGTCTTATCATTTTCATTTGCTCTTCCATTTCTTGGATCACTTTTGGTCCTACCAGGACCCTATCCTCAAGTCAATCCCAAATCAAAGGTGTCAGACAAAGTCAATCATAAAGAAACTCAAACGACACCATCTTAATGATGCTTTGATAGTTTTTGTTGTATGCAAAATCTACCAGTGGAAAGAACTCTTCCCAACACTTTTGTTGGTCCATCACGTACATACGAACATATCCTCCAAGATTTGGTTCATTCTTTCTATCTTCCCGTCTGTCTCCGGGTGATATGTGGTACTAAAGTTAAGTTGGGTTCCCAAGGCCTATTGGAAACTAGTCCATAATTGTTTTGTAAACATCGATCCTCGATCGGATATGATCCTCTTAGGAACACCATGAAGTCTCACTATCTCGCTGATAAAAAATGTAGCTATGTCTGGCGTCTGATACATCCTATGCACATGGATACAATGAGAACTCTTCATCAGAGTGTCAACTACCACGAAAATCAAGTAGTGCCTCCTTGCTGTCAACGAAAATCCAACAATGAATTGCATCGAAATGACCTCCCATTTCGATTTCGGAATAACGTGTGGCTATAGTAATCCTGTCGGATGTCTATGTTCAACCTTCACTTAATGACATTCTATACATCTCGCCACATAATTGACTATGTCGACCTTCATTCCTTTCCATAAGAATATGGGTTTAAGGTCTGCCCTCATCTTCGTGACTCCTGGACGAGCCATGTACACTGCTCTATGAGTTTCGTTTAAGATCAAACTTCTCAATTCGTCATTGGGAGGTACATAAATCTGGTTATTATATCTCATTAATCCACTGTTGTCCATAATAAATCCCTCAAATTTTGGTACCAACATGGTGTCTTGTCCGATAAATTCCTTAACCTCTTTATACCAGCCATTGTCGCATTGTATAGTTAGAATCCTTTCACGTAGATTCGTCTGAAGAGGTATCACCGAAAATATGCATGGTCTTCAACTTAGTGAATCAACCACTCTATTCATTGTTCCTTTTATGTAGGTAATCTCGAAATCATACTCGCTAAGCAGTTCCAACTAACGCCTTTGCCGCACGTTCAAGTCACTTTGCGTAAAAATGTGTTGCAAACAACAGTGGTCCGTTTTTAGTTCAAATTTCCATCCAATCAGGTAGTGTCTCCACACTCTCAGGGCATACACAATGGCCAATAACTCCAAGTCGTGCGTTGCATAGTTCTTCTCATTCTTTCCTAACTTCCTTGAGATGTAAGCGACCACTCGACCATCTTGCATCAAGACTCCACCTAAGCCTTCCTTGGATGTGTTTATGAATACCAAGAAGTCCTCATCCATGCCAGGGATTTTTAGTATTGGTGTTGTCATTAAAACCTCCTTGAGCCTTCGAAATGCTTCCACACATTTCTCGGTCCATACAAACTTCTTGTTTTTCTTCTGCAACTCCGTAATCGGATTTGCTATCTTCGAAAAACCTTCGATGAACCGTTGATAATATCCTGCTAAACCCATGAAGATGCATACTTCTGGTATGTTTGTCGACGCAGACCATTCCATAATAGCCTCTACCTTCGCTGGATCAACAACAATACCTTTGTTAGAGATGGCATGCCCTAAATAATGAATCTTCGATTGATAAAAAGAGCACTTCGAAAGTTTCCCATATATTGTTTTCTCTCATAAACATTGTAGTACCAAGAACAAATGCTCATCATGTTCTTCCATCGTCCAAGAATATATCAAAATATTGTCAATGAATACTTGAAAAAACTTGTCTAAGTATTTGCGAAACACTCCATTCATCAAGCTCATGAATACCCGTTGGGAGTTTGTTATCCCAAATGATAAAACGATAAACTCGTAATGTCCAAATATCGTCTTGAATGCAATCTTAGGAATGTCTTCCTCCTTGATCCGTAATTGGTGATATCTTGATCTCAAGTCGATCTTTGAAAACACTGTCGTGCCCTTCATTTGATCAAAAAAATCATTTATTCTCGGCAACGAATATTGGTTCTTGATCGTTTCCTTGTTCAATTGATGGTAGTTAATGTAGAGTCTCCACGACCCATCCTTATTTTGTATGAAAATAACAAGTGCAGCCCAAGGTAATACACTTGGATGTATAAGTCCTAGGTCCAAAAACTCTTTTAGTTGCATTTTCAATTCCTGTAACTCAGGGGTCAACATCCGATAAGGATTTCTTGCTATAGGTTCACTCCCAGGTTTTAGGTAGATGGTAAATTCCAATTCCCTCTCAGGTGGCAACCTTGGTAACTCCTCTGGGAATACATCCGCAAATTCCCGTACTACCGAAAGGTTTTCTAGTCCTTTTGCCACGCCCATTTCATTCAACGCAAGGATCACTTATAGATTGCATCCCTTGTGCATGCTCTTTCGTAGTTGTAGGGAAGAGATGAACCTTAGGGAAACTCTGTGGTTTCTTCCTACAATCACTCATCTATGTCCCTCGTCATCGATCAAACTCAACCGTTTTGCCTTGCAGTTGAGCATTTCCTCATGCAATTCCAACTAGTCCATACCGATCACGACGTCATAAGATCCTAAGATCATGACATATAGGTTGGCCTTCATGACGAATTATCCAAGTTAAGGATACATTCTGTAACCTTTCCTCCAACCTTTTGCTTGGCTCTCGAAGACATTTCCACGTAGCTAAACTCGCCCTATTTGTCTGCCTTTACCTTAATTCTTTTTAGCATTGTACTAGCAATAAAACTCTCTATAGCACCTAGATCTATCAAAATACTAAAGGCTTGGTCAACAATGGTATATGACGTCTCAAGCATAGTAGACTAGTGCTCGGCCTGGCGGTTATTCACCGTTGCATGAATCCAATGGACCTTTCCCAAATATCCTATTGTAGTGTGTCTGGATGATCCGGCTACTCTGGCCTTCTCATTTGGGCAGTCACGCTGGTAATGTGGCTCTCCACATGTCCAACACCCATTCTTCAATCCAGTACTCCTAGTCCCCGAAGTAGAAATCGATGGCCCACCAGCCTGAAACCCTGGTCTGTTCTGTTGAACAAGCCTGAACTACAACTATTGCGGTTGACGTTGTTGTTGGTGATGTGGTCCTCTGTAGGGATTCTGCTGCTGAGGTGTCGGTCTTCGTGGTGTCGTGAATGTGGATCATCTAGGTGTGCCTCGATACCCTGATGGATGTCTAACCAGTGTCTTACGTTGTTGTGTACCATATATCACCTATCCTTTCGGTCTCGCAAGAGTCCTTCTCTGACCCCCACTGATGAGATATTCCTCAGCTATGAGGTTCTTCTGGAAAACATTGTGCAACGTCTGAGGCATTAATATCCTCACTTTCGCATGAATGTTGACGTTAAGGCCGAACACAAACTTATTGACCTTGAGCTTCTCGGTGTTCAGATGTGGAGTGTACTTAAGCAACTTCATGAAACAGGATTCATACTGGAGCACCGTACAACCACCATATCATAAGGCATTGAACTCATTGAGATTATGCTCAATGAATTCCTCAAACAGATACCTCTCTTGGAACCACTCCTCGAACAATTCCCATGACACGTCTTCGACGACCATGTTCAGTTGTGGCAGAAGTGTCTTCCACCATAGAAGAGCGCTCTCCTTCAGCTGAAAGATCGCCATGCAGACCTTCATATTGGAGGTATAGTCGCAAAGTGCAAATCACATCGCCATATTCTCCGACCAAACCTTGGCGGCTACACCGTCTATGGCACCCGAGAACTTGGGAAAATTGACCTTCTCGAGTTCTCAGTGTATGCTACTATTACCAGCTTAGGCGCATGGTGGACCCTTAGGGGGTGCCGGCACCCTGGCCTCATCCCTATCTAGACTACTAATCAAGAATTCTGACATCCTCTGAAAGGACCTCATCAACCCAACCACATCCTCCACAACTATCTGTTCCTATCTTACGACTTGTTCTTCTCCTTAGGGGTTAGACCCCTCTGGTGTGGATGTTATTGGAGGCATCACACCTCCTCCCCTCGTACCACACTCCGCGACGTCCTCTAACCATGATTACCTACACGGATACAATTCAAATTAATTAGTGATAAATTATAATCAAGTGTTTTCACATTGGAAGGCGTAATGATCCCAAGTCACAGGGTTGAACGCGCTCTGATACCATATGTAACACCCCAAAGTTACGACAACAATAACGACGTACAATAGGTATAATTATTTTTTTTATTCCTACGTTAGGAAATTAAAACATCACAATAAATAACAACATCATCGACACATCATTCACATATATTAACCAAACAATATTAATGCATTAACAATCCATTACGACACAATGCCGACACATCATCACCATGAACCAAGACACACATATCGATGTATTAACACATTAATTAACAACAACCCAACATCATTTCATTCTACAATTAATAACGACGTATAATAGTACGAATCTTAAATGCTCAACGCATCTCATAAGGACAATCATTAGATAACACTAGGATAACATAAGATAACATAGAGAATCATAAGGATCATAAAGATAATCACAAGTATCACATAATATACTACCACCCCAACCTACCCTGCAAGGTTAGGACCTCCAGGACACATAAGCAACACTCAAGCCCAGGTTCCAATTGATTTTAACCATTTAAAGTCTCAGGGGTGGCGACTGTTCTGAGGAACAAGGAGGTGTCTACATTCCACTAACACAATCAATCACAAGCAACTAGGTAAATCAATGTCATCTATGATAATGCTATTTATCAATATATCAATCCCAGTTCACAATTAATCCTAGCGCACGAGTAATCATTCACATAACTCATCATATATCATATCAATTTTCAATTCGCGCAAGGAGTCTAATGTCTACAACAATCATTAATAAATTTAATGGCGCAAATAAAAGTTGTTAATCCATCATTCATTAATACATCTAAATACGAAAGTAAGGGTTGTTAATCCCTCATTCATTAATACATCTAAAGACACAAGTAAGGGTTGTTAATCCCTCATTCATTAATACATTTAATGACGCAAGTAAAGGTTGTTAATCAATCATATGACAATGTAAGAGAAGGCACACGGTAAACGACTGTATTTTTTTTTTGCGTAAGGAAATCTAAGGTCTAATCAGTCATTCACCACATCATAATTTCATTACACACAAGTAGTTTGATGTCTATAACCATATATTACATATATTTTAGCACACACAAAGAGTCTAAGTACATCAACTAGTCCTATATCACATTAAGGAATTGGGTTCTATCATTCTAATCAACAATCATCATTTACACCAACTATTCGAGAAGCATGAGATATCTAGCCACTTAAATAACCCTGCGCAACATTAATCAGTGTGCATGATCGAATTAATAACTAAATCATTCATCAACGTTGCAAAATCAATGCGCTAAAGCAACTATGCATTATTCGTGGTGAAAAACTTTAATTGTTATGCTAACAAAAATTGTACAGGGTCAACTATTTATCAACAACAAATTTGTCATGCATTAAAACTTTTAAAGAAAAATGACCAACTGAAAAGGGTGATAAAGGGTGGATTGACCATAAGCCACCTACCATTAAAAATTGAATAAAGTATGAATACAATTACATTAATTGGACTTCAATCCCATAGTCCTAAAATTGAGCAAATAGGAATAAAATTTTGTCATTGGGGCTCAAGCATATTAAAATCTGCCACATAAGCAATATACTTAATACCTACAATTATAATTGGGTGCAACCGATTCTTGTTATTTAATGGCTATCAAAACTTTAATCACATGTAAGCATGCTTACCAAATTAGTTTGGTAAACCCACTTTTGCAAATAACAAGACTTATTTACATGCTAGCATGAGCCCAATCATTGCATTGGATTATCAATTATACATTTCATTTAAAATTTAGCATCAATAAATAATAATAGACACAAACATTCATGATAAATTAGATAGCTTACCTAAGGTGTATAAGGTATAATCTACTAGAAACATGCCATGTCTATAAACATGGTTAAGCGAGGAAGCTCAAGGAAGAGAGATACAAAGAGTACAATGCGGAGGGTGAGACTGGCACCAAAGATATCACATGCTATGAAACTTGGGTACAACCCAGCCTTATCATTTAGTTAATATCAACTAATAAAGGAAACAAAAATGAGGAGCAATGACCCTAAACAATGGAAATACATTAAGAATAAATCATTATTTTCCTAAAATATACACTCTTACTCTAGGACACTAGAAAAATGCAAAAGCACTATCAACTATTGAATTCCATGAATCTGTGTGAGTTGTCTCCTAGTATATCGCCAACCATTAAAGGCACTGGAAAAACGCTAAGCAATACTTAACTCAACAAATTGAGGAAAAATGTAAAATGGAAAAACATTGAGCACATATTGATAAATTAGAGGGTAAGAATCTGATCATGGATAAAAAAAAATCGGAGTGAAAGCTCGAGCGCAATCTTTATGAAGGCACTGTAAAAATACGCTGCTAAAGATCATGAAAAACGTCGAGTGATTAAGAGGAAACGTTATTGCTGTGCGAGGAGAACGAGAGATGCGCCCTGGGTAGTCAAACCTGAGGCAAACAACCTCTGTACAATGCAGAGATGACCCAAAACTCGCTGAGGAATCTTTGAATTTGCTGGGCGAGATTAACAAATGGTAGAGGTAAATTTTTTTTTTTTTTAAACTGTGTAGACGTAGGGATCTCCACCATGAAGGTTTTTTGTTGAGAGACACGAAGAACAAAGGTAATAACATCAAAAAAATGCAAGGTAAGCGATCTCAACACATAGGCATTAGAAAAAGGTGAAACGCATGGAATGCAACAAAACACATAGATGGGAGTCTTTAAAGAGATGGTTCCTCCACCCAGAAAGAAGAACCCCAAAAATTCATTTTAGCCCCCTCCCCCTAATGCTACAAAGAAAATTTTTGTGGAGAAGAGGGATCTTTGGCTGAGCGGAACAAGTGGGACTCTCATCCACAAGCACAATCCTAGTGATAACCAACCGATGGGAGCTCTGTGGTAAGGGTTTGACCCTTGAGAAGAAATGAAAAAAGCCAAGCACAAGGAAAAATGCAATGAGGTCAAAATCAGGCACAAGAGAAATAAAACGATGGGTGAAATAAATTAAAAGTTCATAAATGAAATCACTAATAGCTCTAGAAAGCCTATTCATTTCCAGAATCTTCGTGATGATAAATCTACCGGTGAGTATAAATTATTTTTCCTCAACGTCATCGTTAATGGCAGATTACAAGACCAAATATCTATTGTAATGGAACTGGCATTCTAAGTTGTTGTAATTCATTTTTAGGGAGCTCTTTTGGCTATGGAAAGTGGTAATGAGATCTTCCATGGAATTTGCTCTTACAAAGTTTGTTTAGCAGATTCTTTGAGGGTAGAGAGGAAACATACTTTTGAGAAGAAGAGGAGTAATGCAATTCCTTGGAAGGAATTCTTAGTTGGAGGAAGAGAAACCATAACCTAAAATGTCTAAATAAGTGGAGAGAGCTCTTAACCTTCCTACTAGGTAGCCAAAAACCCTCAATAGAACACTGGGAAAAAGACTAGGAGAGGTTAAGACATACCAAACAATTCTTTAAAAAGTTGTTGACCAAAGAACGAAGAAACCCAGAACAACACCTCAGAGCCATTCGAAATCAACATTAAAATGAAAGGAGTTTGAGGAAAAATCCATTACCATTCCATCAACACATAAATCTATGTACAAAATTTCTAACTAATTTATAGTTGCAAATTTTAAAAATGCGTACCGTAACTAGATGAT
Source organism: Picea engelmannii (assembly GCA_009831015.1). Classification (NCBI taxonomy): domain Eukaryota; kingdom Viridiplantae; phylum Streptophyta; class Pinopsida; order Pinales; family Pinaceae; genus Picea; species Picea engelmannii. The sequence continues at coordinate 61,780 of ML783557.1, read as the reverse complement.
GGCTTATCCATGTCCGTTGGCTACTGGCGATCCTCCTCGCTCCCGCTTTATAATCGTCGAGACCTCACCGGTACCTCCCAGCCAACGCTAGGGGTACTCTTCTCCCCCCCAATCCCCTCGAGCCACAAAGGGGCCACACACACAACTAGAGAAAATCTAGCTCCCAGCTCACCTCACAAGGTCGAGCTACCACTCTCTATTCAAGTTGGGTATCCCAACTCCCACAAGAAAAATCAGTCAAGAAAAATCCAACAACATAACCTTACGCATACCAGACGTGGTTCATTCCTCTCCCCTGCCATTTCTCTTATAGAGTTCTCTTAGTGACCATTTTCCAAATGCACGTTAAATTATTTTTATTAAATATTAATTAGGAAAAACTCTCCCCCTTACACTTGTCACTCGATCCCTTAGTTGCACGAGAAATTCATATATTTAATTAAATTAATTGTCAATTTCCTTCACCCATCCTAAAAGCGCTCATTGTTGTCCCTTTGTTCCCTTAATTTCTTTTAATGATTGACGCCTTTCTTAAAGCTTAGTTGAGTTTTATTTAGGAAAGTTCTCTAGAATAGATTCCTTTCTATGTTCCACATTCCTTTTTGCATTTAATTCCCCTTTTTGTCTAAGTTCCAAATTAGCATGGCTTGCACATAAACAATAATTAATTCTTAGATAAATTATTTATTCTTTAAATTTTTAATTTTATTTTTCTCCATCCCCCTTTTTATTATTTGATTAATTAATTTTTAGTCCTCATGCCCTATTTAGACCTAGGCTTTAATTTCAACTAGGCTTAGCAATTTTTTTAAAGGAAATTTTATAATTAATAAACTTCACTCATACCACATTTATCTTAAGGATGACCACATCAAAATAAAATATGTTTTTCTAGGAACCTAGGTGCATTGACTCACCTATGTTTAAAAATCGTGACGTTCCCTTCAAGATGCACTACGTGCTCCAAGGGTGCCACTCGCCTTTATTCATGTTTCATTTATGCAACATGCCCTTTAAGACGCACTACATACTCCAAGGGTGCCACTCGCCTTTGACTAATTCTAGTAGATGTCCAACCCTTGGAGTCAATACTCCATCAGGTGATCTGGTGGGAGACTAAGGGCCTCTAAGGAATAAGGACATTGCCTTGTTACGCACCCCTTAGAATCTTCGTGAGCGACTGTCTAAGTCTTCCCTCACGACATTGTGTATCTCTCGAACTAGGTAATCGTTAACCTATAATTCGAGCCACGACGAGAGTGCTAGTAGGTTGTGGCATGGTTGTTGCCACACCTCTCCCTCAATATCTCTAGTTGTTGTGCATGGCCCCTTTAGTCCTACTGTGAGTCTGGTTAACAAGCAATCGAAAGCTTGCATCCATCAACAAAACATGTCAGCAATCCATAAAAAACATTATAATATACCCGATCATATGTCACACATGCATAAACAGAAATACCCAAACCATATACAATCCACTCTCTGACTCAATGTAGATTCCAAGGAGGTCCACCGATGCCATCAACATCCCCAATTTGTCAAGTGTCCTACACACTCAAGAGAAACCCGTCAATAGCACATGTTGATACATAGATAATCAAATAACATAACATCATATCCACAACATCATCATCAGAATCCATAAGCGAAACAAACAATCATATACTGAGCCGGATCACTTGCACGCAAGTGTCCTCAAAGAATAAGTCATATCATGTGCGTGCGAGAGTGGGATGTTACACTTCTTTCCTTACCAATGTTATGTTGCAGGATAATATTTTCTTGTTGATGTTTCGGTGCCTTCAAAATATCTTTCTTCATTGACTTTTTGATTACTTGGAAATATATTTCTTCACGAACATTTCAATGAATTGGAAATATATTTGTTTGTTGATGTTTCGATGCCTTGAAAATATCTTTCTTTGTTGATGTTTCGGTTACTTAGAAAGATCTTTCTTCGTCGAAATTTTGGAACAAGATATTATTTCTTCACCGACGTTTCGATGCCATAATATTTTTTCCTTGCCAAAACACTCCTTTATTAGTGGCTCCAAAATATCTTTCTTTGCCTACATACACTCTATCGACAACTTCAAAATATCTTCCTTCACTAACACACACTGTATCAATGATAAAGAAACTTTTCCACACTTAGTCGATTTTCCCAAAATACGAACTCACAAACTTGTGATTGTCATGAACTTGCCTACGTGGCTCCCTAGGAAAACTCAACCCCTACAACCAAACACCTCAACAACATGAGTACTAAGAACATAGATTAGAGGAATTTACCATCCCTCTTCTATTGTAGCCAACGATTATTATTTTTATTAATTATTTTCAATTTACACAAAACACATATCTCGACTCTCGGCCATATCAATTTGTACGAGCTAGATGGCCCAAAACATATAGACTCACCAACCTAAATCACATTTACACAATTCCATTATAATTTGTGGGGATTAAAACTAGGGATGTTACACTAACGACAAAAATCCAAAGAACTAGGTATTTTCCAATTAAAGAAGGCATAAATGGGATCCAAATTAATCACATAAACCAATACATAATGCTCAATGAGACCCCGTTCCTCCATGTATGTGGACATTCCTTTTTGCAATCTAGATATTCTATATGCATTTCAATGTAAATTCAACTTCTGAATCATCTTAATAGACATGAGGTTCTCAATACTACCCCCATAAAGAATAAGAGAACAAAGAACAAAACTTACCTCCAATTTTGCACTTGGTTTTGAAGATATCCTTTTTTTTCTTCAGCTCCTCTTTAATTTTTCTCTTTGACTTCAATGAAACTCTCTAAAACATGAGATTCTCTCCATGCTATTATTTTACTTCATCTATATTTTATCCAACAACATACCCATCAATTATTTCAACTGCTTAAGCTATATGGGTTCTTCTTTCTTGTCATTGGTTGGCATTTAAGTTCTTTGAACACTCATGTGCTCCACACTTGAAGCAAGTTCCACTCGATTGTCCTTATCTTCCTTTAAGATGTCCTTGAACTCTGGGGGCTTCATAATTTCTTCATAACATTTTTCTCATAGTACTCATGTTGGACTCTCCTCCCTTGATTCCACTTGTATGTCATTTTCCAAACATGGTTCTACCTTTAAGCTTTGCTCCTATACCCATAGAACTCTACTTTTTTCATGGCATCTTCTCTTCGATTTTCAAGGGTAGCTTGTATGACTCTATGGCATACTAAATTCTCACCATGATAAGTTCATCATGGAGACCATATATGATATCTTTAATACATCTATCAAATGCCTCTTCACCTTCATTGCTTTTTCCAAACATAATAGACATAATGTAGAACTCTTCAATGTTCCTTGACTATCATCTCCTTTTTTCTTATGTTTTTCAACTACCTAAATAGATTCAAGGAATAATTAGAGGTGAGAATATTCCTTTCATCTTGGCAACCATCACTTCCTAAGCCCTAATATTTGCCTTCCTCTTCTTCTAGTTGAATTACATATTATCCCACCATAGGGATTACTGACACTTTAGCATGATGCATGTAAGCTTTACTCTCTTGGAGTCTTCGATTTACTTAAATTCAAAGAAAAAAATATATATTTCCCATATCGAATCTATAAGTTTTTTGGGGTTCAACATTATTGAGTAGTTGGGAGTCTCCGTCCTAACTCCACCTTTTAGATCTTTCAAGGCCCTTATAACTCTCTCCTATATTAACATTTGGTTGATGGGATTCTTCAACTTCTTCCCTTAGGAGATTTTGATCTCATTCATCATCACTCACATCACATAGTT
>ML783557.1:31923-44428 GCA_009831015.1 Picea engelmannii | reverse complement strand
ACCCATCTTTAGTTTGAACTTGCCTTTCTTCACATCCATTTTATGATATATTTGTTTGTTTCAAAAGATATTGTTGTTTGAAAACACAAGTATTCCAACAGACGACGAACACCTTCAGTAACCACTCACACAACCAGATCAAAGATCAACGCACCAATGTTTTGATGTAGTAAAACCCCTATGGGGAAACATCCATGACCCTAGCCAATGTAGTTGTAACACACCCATGACGGGGCATAAAAAAAAAATTCTCCTTAAATAATCAAATCCTCCATCCATGGTCTCTAATTGTGAAAATCAGGGCCTAGCCCCTTTTTCTTTGGCCACCATTGCATATGACCACGGGCTATGACCGAACGCCAAGACCACAGGTGCCTATTCCGGCGCTTTGAAACTTCAGGCTCTGTGAATTTTCAATCCACCACGTGCCAATTCCTACGAAGTCCAAAGTGGCGAGGTTCCAAGCTGATACGAAGGGATCAACGGTCCCTACTCTCTTTCGAGATCAATGGCCTATGATGACTTTGGGCCTCCGGGCTTTGGTGAAATCTAAAACACCTCTTTAGAAAAACTATGGAGTGTTAAACCCCTGCATTGCGCGATCTTATGCCACGCGTCCACATAACATCAACGGTTATGTTTTACTTTGGTACTTTGTGCTTCGAGACTTCGTGCTTCGGGAGTTTACTCACTCCTCGACTGAAATCTCCCATATTTGGTCAGTGTCGGGCTGACCACGGCCTAGATCTAACGGTCCTGATCTATCCATGTAGACCCCAGATTGACGACTCGTAACCTCCTCTCAGGGTTCCACTATTACGCAATGCTTGGAAACACCGTCACTTGACACGTGCATCCCCAGGTGCTCTCGACATGATGCACACTTTCCCTCGATCGAACAGCCGAGAGAGATACCGAAGAATCCATAGATCCACGGTCCACGTTACTTCGCTACTTCTCTCTTCAGGAGTTTTGGTCACTCCAACTTGCAATTCTCCCAAAGCGTGAACTCTGAACTCATAGATCAGAAGGTCGAGAAGGATCCTGAAGAATCCATAGATCCATGGCCCAAATCACTTCGCGACTTTGGGTTTCAGAAGACTTGGTCACGCTAACACGCGATTCTCCCGATGCGGGAACTCTGAACTTGTAGATCTGACGATTGAGATGGGTATCGAAGGATCCATAGATCCATGGTCCAGGTCATTTCACGACTTTGGGTTTCAGAGGTTTTAGTCACGCCAACACGTAGTTCTCCCGAAATGTGAACTCCGACGGGCTCTAGGGTTAACTTTCATTCTCTTTCCCATAACCAATGGTCATATCAGCCCTTGATTCCCTCTGAAACAGATCTCGTCCGTCCGTCTTCCAAACAAAAATATATTCCCTTTCGACACTTGAATCTCGTTATCCTTCCTGATCTTCGTCGGTTATGAAGGAATTATGAGCTTTGCGCTCTTTCTCCTAAAATTAACACTTAGAAGGGTCTTCTTCACACCCCTTGCGCTCCTTCATCAAGTATAGAACTTAAGAAGTTCTCGACCTCTTCCCACCTCATAAAGACTATGTGCATATCTGCACTACCTCTCTTGAGCTTAACAGACTTCATCCCCCTCGAAGACTCAGGGCAACTGGGAGTGTCGACGTGCACCTGTGAAAACCGTGGCCAAGGTCGACGAACTCAAAACCCACTTATTTTAACTTAAGCCACCACAGGGCTCGGTCATTTATGTATACAAATCAGACAATTCCATACTTACTTAAATACACAATTTAAACAAGAATAAAGAGATATAGTATAATCATTAAGCAAACATGCACATCCCTGAGTCATTCACATGATATCCAACTTTATTACATAGTTACTGCTTATTTACACAGGGTATTAGAATACTTATCTATTACAGGTTGCAGCCAGCTAACTGACTGTGGGTGTGTGCCTTACCTCCCAACCATAGGCTCAGAGGCATTCATTCTTAGCACTTTGGCCACCCTCGTGCCAAGCCATGATATCACTAGGGAACTATGCCATCTCTCAGAGACCTTCTCTCTGTCACAGTATCCCTGCGAGGTTTATCAGATACTTCCTCAGCATCAAGCTCGCGTTCGGGCCCTTCAGGTCATGTTCTTTGCACTTCCTTTTGGTTCGCACATCTCCTTCCAAGCTTGCGCTCCCATTTGGTGTCTCTCCTCTTGTTGCCCCCTTTCCTTACTGTCTGTGTGTGTGTGTGTATCTTACTTTCCTTCTTTAGGAAGGTTTCTGACCTATCTTGTTCCTTCTGTCAGAAGAAATCTTGGGTCTGCGGGTCTTTGTGGTACTTCGGGTTGACAACCCATGTTTCCATTCATGGGGGTGGTTGATTATTCAACCACCAGTCCTTTTCTTCATTAACTAATTTTTTCCTCTAGAGATATCATGGATCGTACTTCAAGGCTTCAGCCCCCAACAATTAGTTATGGGAAATTTAACAATAATACATTTACATCGTTCACATGCCTTAGCATGTTAATCCTATTTTATGATTATTTACAAGCTGGGGGAAACAGGGGTATTACAATTCCCTCCCCCTTAAAATAACATCGTCCTTGGTGTTCTTTATCAGAAACACCTGTCATGCCTTTCTCATTCAGCCACTTTAGAAGTCTTGACCTTCTTTCTCGTTCAGGTACTTTTTCAGACCCCTAATCTTCATCACCTGCTTTCAATAATTCTTGGACAACAAGCACATTAATCACAATTTTATGCGAAAACATCTTACTATTGTTCAAAATTCAAGAGGAAAATTTCATAATCTAGCACAATACTTATCTGTGCAATTCATGGGGTTGCATCCACATGACTGTCTTGTTATCTAGGCTCACTATTTTTCCCCATACATACCCATTGTGTGCATGATCCCAATCAATAGTTTACAGGAACTATAAAAGTCTTGTCTCCCTTGTGGTCACTCACCCTCCAGGCCCAGGCTCAGGAATCCCCTTCTCTGTTATAAAGTTCCTCAGGTGATCCATATTTCCTTACCAAGACTTTCTCGCACAAGAATAATTGCAAAGACTTCATCGAGCCTTACAGTCGAGGCGTCCCTCATACTTTCTCTTCTGAGGAATCCCTTCAGCTTGTGTTACCTCAACACAACATATTCTAGGCGATCATGACTTACCACGGGGTTCTCATGTCTCAATAGTGGCCTCTTTCAAGATTTTCAACTTGAAATCCTTCATCTGTCCTCCCTGGACAGACCTTTTCTTCTTACCTGTATCCCAGGTATACAAAAATTCATGATACATAATCATAAATTCTTAATTTCAAAATTTTATTACAAATCTATCACCTACAGATTTCCAATTCCACATTTTGTTTTTCCATATTTGTTCCACACAGGGAATAGATTCACAAGCATGGGACTTTCCTTCCCATGGCGTTTTAGCTCAACGGGCAATTGGTCTTCCTTATGGCCTTACAATACTGCCATAACCAAGACTCTTTATTCTTGCAATTCATTCCTCAACTAAACAAATTGTTAGTTCTCATGCACATTATATTTTCGTCGCGTACTTGCAGTGGCTCACAAACAATTTTAGAATTGTGCATACTAACAATCAAATTTACTTTCTCAAAAAGGAAATACCATTCCTTGCATTTTGGCTCAGCAGGCAATTGGTCTTCCTTATGGGCTTACCACACTTCCATATCCATGACCCTTTTCTCCCTGCAATGCATTATTTTCACAACCAAACAAATTGTTAGTCTCTCATGCATCCATGTATATATCTCTATATTCAAAACCATGCATACTAACAGTTCATCAAATCTATATAAACATGAAAGGGAATCCCATTCCTTGTATATGCCTCATTTCAACATACCAAACCTTTCAAAACATAATTCAACATTTCAAAGGATTTAACAAATGTGCCAATATTCATGGCCACATTCATACCCAATGCACTCTTGCATTGATTTCAAGTTTGTCACATTTTATGACGGGTTCTTGGCCATGGTGTGTTGGAATTTAACCAACCTTTTCATCATATGGCTTATTAATTTTCATTCATTCTTACAACAAGACTATACTTCTGGCTATAGCCCGATCACGATCCCAAATCATTACACATGAAACTTAAAAGTTTCGCCTGAATGCACCTAAGCCTTATGCCTTCATTAGTAGCCAGAGTGCCAACACTCGTGGCCACCCAAGAAATTCTCTTTTCCTTAATACCTCTATAACTTAAGTAGAGTACTAGAAATTCCTCCTTCCTTAATGGGAAATCGATCGTCTTCCCTCTTATGTAAACATGCATTCCCTCAATGCATTCCATGCAATGTGCTAACTATGAGCACCTTGATTCCCATAGATCCAGTCCCCGCGACCACTATCTAATCGTAGAGTGCTAGACTCTATCTTCCTTGAATGGCTCGGAGGAACTCTGTTTTCTCTTCATGCGACCGAGAGCTATGACCTCGAATTTATTCTTTTCAGGCACTATCCTTTCAACTCCCGTGTCCAGGCGCTATGATCTTGGCTTAACCCCTTGTCTGCAATTCGATGGTGAAGATCTATCTTCCCCCAGATCCAACGGTTGCAAGGGCTTGTGAAACCTCAACTGGCTCGCAGTTTAATTCTCCTTCTGATCTCCACAATGAATACGGGTCGTCCGATCTATGATCGGACACCGAACTCAAAACAAAACTATATTGATTTTAATTTACGGGTACATATACTGACATTAACCCACATGCATATAAATTCCCCGCAATGAATACGAGTCGTTGATCTTATCCCTAGATTGATTATAAATCACACAATTCCAAATACAAAAACCTTGACATAGAAGTATTTGACTGATAATTCAGACTAAGAGCAGAGCCTCGATTTTCCAAATTCAACCACAGAACCCAATCACAGTACAAGTTTACGTTGTATTAACACGTGGGTTTCTTGTAGGTCCACCCATCGATCATTCACAGATCAACGGTCCACAGTGTTTGTGGAATCCCCAATGTGTTCGCTCTTTATCAAAGAGTTCAATCTCTGTAATGAATACGGGTCGTCGATCTTATCGAACGACTGGCGTTTGATCTGTTAACTCCATTGAATCTTGAAATCGATCTGACAAATGAGATTGGTTTCCTTCCGATGAACGGCTCGTGTTCACTTCCGCTGTCAGGTTCTTGATTAACCTGATTCAATCAGTGTTTCTCTCGTGATCATCATGATCTCGATCTGTAGTTGATCAAAGGGATTTCTACGATCTCTTAGTATAGGTTTTTGACCTTTTGAGTCAACATAGATCATTTGGTTCAAATGCTCCTACATCATACAATCCATCAATTGGCTCAGATGCTTCACTACCAGAGGTTCACACCTCCATCATTTGGGTTCTCCTTCTTGAATCATACGCTACTTGGGTATCCATGGCATACAAATTCCCTTTCGAAATTTTGTGCATAACATGAGACAGTAAAAATATTTCAGAAGGGATTCTCACCCAATCTTTTCATACATGTTCTTGGTTGCTAGCACCCTCATTCTAATTTTTACCTCATCAACAGTGCTTTAGGGGGATTCTTATAGTCCTGTCAATAATATTTCTACCGCAGCCTTCCCATGGTCATCCTCTACTTGAGGTTGCCCATCATTGGTAACTGTCTTCCTCAACAGTTCCAATTCCTTTTTATACACAACATGCATCATTGGTTAGAATATCAATTAAAATGCATGTATCATCCATTCAAATCCATAAAACATCTTCAAAATGTCATAGCATATCTGTATGCTCTTCATCACATTATCCTCAAAGGTTTTCATGAATGCAATACAGACAGTTCTCAACTGTTTATGCAGTAATACAATCGTCGTCACTATGTGTCAAAACATTTACCTTTATTAGTAAATCAAATTTCTCATTCCAGAGGAAACATAATGTTGTTATCATGGTAGTTGCGGGAGGTATTAACCTCCATTGTGACCTTTGACAAGATTAGAATATTCCGGAAGCAAGAAAAGAATTGATTATAGCCCTAGAAGAGATGTCGGCTAAAGGAGATAATTAATATGGATTAATTACTACCCAGAGTAAGAAGTCGGCCCTAACAGTTTGGCAGAGGCAGTATAAATACATGGTGCCAGTCTTCACTTTACATACAACTCTCAGAATCACAGAGATACACTTGTGTGCACTGCAGCTGGGCAGTCTTGTGTGCAAGTCCTGGAGAAGGTTTTGTCGCCTGTTCTGAAGTCTATATTTTCAGTCTTTCTGGGTTGGACTCTCTGATCGGCTTTGGTTACTTCTTTCTTGGTGCATTAGCCTTGCTTGGCTATTGATTTTCTACCAGGATTCTTCTCTCTGTCAAGGTCAAGGTGCTCGGGGATGGCTTCGGCCTATGGTTGGGTGACAATAGTGATATTGTCTATGGTTAAACGAGCACATTCTAACAGGTTATGGGCCTGTACCTCCTTCATTCAATCTAATTTCTTGAAGGAAGCATATCCATAAGGATACTAAGCTCGTTGAAGAATTGTGCTAGGGTTTTTCTAGCAGGAGCAGTTACCAAAGCACTGTCGCTAGTGTTACTAGCAGGTGTAGCTGCAAAAACCCTAAAACCTTGATCGAACACCTTATGATGGAACATCTCACTCAATAAGAAGGTATTCAAGTGCGCCTTAGTACAACGCATCTCTTGGCACTCTCAGAAGGCATAAACGTCAAGGTTGAAAATTTGGGTCAAATCTTAACCAGTCATCAGTCAACCAAAGTCATGAATGAAAAGACTAGTCCTCTACACTACTCAACACTCACAGGAACACTTGAAGATGAGATGTGGATAATTGACAATGGAGATTCTAGGCATATGACGGTAGATCAAGCCAGAATCTCCAATATAAATGAAAAGAAAACACCATACAAGGTAGAGCTTGGAAACAAAAGAACTTACCTAGTCGAAGGAATTGGACAGGCCTTCATCAAGTTGAAAACAGGTAACAATGTTCATTTGAGCAATGTTTTATATGTACATGGTTTATAAAAGAATATTGTATCCATATCTTGCGTAGAAGACAAGGGAAACATAATAGCTTTCGTAGATGGAAAAGTGTTATCTTGGCATAAATACTCCAACTTAGAGAATGCTAGGGTTATTGGAACCCGTGAAGGAAATCTATATAGACTAATAGAAAAAAATGATGAAGCTCTTGTACATGATGAAGTAAATCCCAATGAACTCTTTCATAGAAGGTACACTCATATTAACTATAAAACATTACCTTTTCTCAAAAGGATGGTTGAAGGAATACCAGAATTATAGTCTACACATGAAGGAATTTGCAAAGGATGTGCTCTCGGAAAGAACATCAAGAAACCATTCCCAAGCAACAACAATAGATCTAAGGAGACTCTAGATCTAATACATTCATATGTTTGTGGTTCGATGCTAGTCAAATCTCTAGGAGGTTCTCTTTACTATGTAATATTCATATATGATTACTCGATAAAGACTTGGTTATATCTCTTGAAGACAAAGGACGAAGTGATCAACAAGTTTCAAGAACTCAAAGCAAAGATATAGAACCTCACAAACAATAAAATCATGACCTTGAGAACAAATAATGGAGGATAATACACATCCAAGGAATTCGTTGCCTTTTGCAAATTGATAGGGATTAGGAGGGAGCTGACTGTTCCTCATAATCCTCAACAAAATGGTGTATTAGAAAGGAAGAATAGATCTATTGAAGAAACTGTGAAGGCATTACTAAACAAGCAAGGCTTATCTATGTTTTTATGGGGAGAAGCAGCCATGAAAACAATATATGTCCATAACAGAATTACTCACCGCATATTGAAGGATATGACTCCAGAAGAAGCCTTCTCAAGAAAGAAACCTAATGTGGAAAACTTAAGAATCTTTGGATGCCCTGTTTACGTTCACATTCCCAAGGACAAGAGGAATAAATTAGAACCCTCAGGAAAGAAGGGCATATTCGTGGGATATAGTGAATCATCCAAAGCCTATAGAATCTATATCCCGGAACAACATAAGATTGAAGTCAGTAAAGACGTGACCTTCAATGAAAATATGGCTTTCAATAAATCCATACAAGAAACTATAGAAGAAGAAGAGTATGAAGAGCCTATTGAAGAAGGCACATGTCTTCCAGAAAATCAAAATGAAGAAAAAGAACAACTTGATCATCTGATGCAACCATGTGAGACCATTGATTCATACACTATACCCAAGACCAAGAAACAACCATATTGGCTTGAAGCTACCCTACAATATGCATAAAGACTCAAGGCCCGAAGTGGGACCTTCAGAAAAAGTAATAAGCCCAAAATATTCTCCAGCTATGCAACATATATGAAAAATCTTCTAGACGAAGAACCTACCACGTTTGAAGAGGTAGTTCATAAGAAACAATGGAAAGAAGACATGACAGAAGAACACCAGTCCATCATGAAAAATGATGTATGGGAAATTGTGCCTAGACCTAAATAAAAATTAGTAGTAACTTCAAAATGGGTCTATAAGATCAAACATGTAGTAGACAGAAGCGTGGAAAAATATAAAGCAAGGTTCGTAGCTAGAGGGATCTCTTAGAAGGAGGGAGAAGACTATGATGAAACATTCACTCCTGCTGCTAGATATACTTCCATTAGATCTATCATGTCTCTTGCTGCTTCCATGGAATGGAGTTTACATCAGATGGATGTAAAGACAACTTTCCTCAATGGAGCAATCAAAGAAGAAGTATACATTGAATAACCTCAAGGGTTTGAAGTACATTCTAGAGACACTCATGTTTGCAGACTAAAGAAATATTTATATGGACTCAAGCAATATCCAAGAGCTTGGTATGCCAGAATAGACAACTACCTAATGATACTTGGTTTCTCCAAAAGTCATGCAGATCCAAATATTTACTACAAGGTCATGAACAATGCACCTGTGATTCTACTGCTATATGTCGAAGATCTATTCCTAACAGGTGAAGAGTCTCTCATCATCCAGTGCAAAAAGGAACTAGCTTCTGAGTTTGATATGAAATATCTTGGTCTCATGTATTATTACTTGGGACTAGAAGTATGGCAGAAGCGTGGTGAAGTATTCCTTGGACAAGGAAAGTATGCAATAAAGATTCTTCAAAAGTTTGGAATGATGGATTGCAAAGCCATGAACACTCGTATGACCACAGATATAAGAAAAGTAAAAGATTCAGAGTATGATCTTGTAGATCCGTCTCTATATCGACAATTGATTGGGTCATTGATGTATTTGGTAAATACTCGATCAAACATTTTCTTTGTCGTGAACACACTAAGCCAGTTCCAGGTGGAACCTAGACATGATCATTGGATAGTTGTAAAGCATGTTCTAAGATATATCTGTGGGACACTAAACTATGGTTTAAGATATACAACATCCAGTGATATACAGCTTCATGGATTCACAGATTCAGATTGGGCAGGAAGTGCAGAAGACAGAAGGAGTACTTCAGGGATGTGTTTCATCTTGGGATCCACTATGATATCTTGGGGCAACAGGAAACATAAGTCTGTCGCACTCAGCATAGTAGAAGCACAATATATTGCAGCATTTGTGGCATGTACAAAAGAAATATGGCTGAGAAAGCTAATTTCTGGATTATTTGATCAGGTTCCAAACACGACCATAATACACTGTGACAATCAGAGTTGTATAAGGCTATCAGAACACCCAGTGTTTCATGAATGGTCGAAACACATTGAGATCAAATACTAATTTATTCGAGATAAAGTCCAAGAAGGAGAAGTAAAGCTCCAGTATATCCCCACATATGAGCAAACAACAGATATCCTAACAAAGCCTCTGTCCAGAATAAAGTTTGCATATTTCTGAGACAAATTGGGGATTGTGGAAATAAATCCCTTAGTTGAAAGGGAAGAGACTCTCCAGGTTGGGAGGGAGAACCGACATATCATTGATTTGAGGATAGTCATTTTCAAGTTTGAAAAATATTCTAGCTTGGGCAGTTCCTTTCCAGTTCGGAAAGTGGTTTGAGATTTTTGACGAATAGGCATTTTCCAGTTCAGAAAATGGTCAAGATCGAACAGTCATTTTCATAATGAAAATGGTTCGATGGATTGTTGATGTACCATAGACAACGATTTCCCTTGTGGCTAACATGGCGAATGGTCTAGGACAATCTTTCTTCTTGACGGTCACTCTCAGTAGTGATCGCGAAGACTGGTCCACCTCTCCGGATAGTCATTCTTTCGAAGCTCACAATTCTGAGAAGTTTCGAAGAATGGTCTGTTTTGGAGGTTGGTGCAGGACATTCATTTCCTTAGGAAATGGTCTAGACAGTCATTCCCTAGGGAAGATTCATTTTCTCCAAGTTGCACTTTTTTTAGTACCGGAGGAATGGCCCAGATAGGTGAATGGTCCAGGTTCAACAATCAGGGATAGACATTACCTAGGGCAGACTCATTCTCTCTTGGTTCCACTTTGTTTAGTGTTGGAGGAATGACCCAGATAGGGAATGGTCCAGGCTCACAAATCAAGACAATTATTATTCCTTACTTGAGAAGAATAGTCCAGATAGCCCATCATTGATGTTCTACTCTGAGGGAAGATGCTCTTCTAGATCTCACAGATGTGAGTGGAAGAATGGCCCAGATGACTCAGTTTATATCATAACAATGTTTTTATGCAGGTTGATATCAGTTGATATGATTACTATGGAGACTGTATGTCTCCAGACAATAGAGGTATGCTACTGTGGTGGATATGTTCCATTGTTTGGGACTATGTGTCATGGATTGAGTAGTTTTGTACTACTATGGATAAACACAGTTGTGTTCTATCAGTTGACATTGTACCAGGTGTCATGGATATTATCCAGTTGGATAATAATGAAGGTGCTCGTGATTTAATTAGCCTATGTATAATGCTACCATTTGAATGGTATGTTTGAGTTCGAGTCCATTATCAGTTATACCTCCCTCGCTAGGAGGGAGTGTTGATATTATGGTAGTTGCGGGATGTATTAACCTCCATTGTGACCTTTGAAAAGATTAGAATATTCCGAAAGAAAGAAAAGAATTGATTATAACCCTAGAAGATATGTCGGCTAAAGGAGATAATTAATATGGATTAATTAGTACCCAGAGTAAGAAGTCTGCCCTGACAGTCTGACAGAGGAAGTATAAATACAGGGTGTCAGTCTTCACTTTACATACAACTCTCAGAATCACAGTGATACACTTGTGTGCACTGCAGTTGGGCAGTCTTGTGTGCAAGTCCTGGAGAAGGTGTTGTCGCCTGTTCTGAAGTCTATAGTTTTGGTCTTTCTGGTTTGGACTCTCTGATCAAATTTGGTTACTTCTTTCTTGGCTATTGATTTTCTACCAAGATTCTTCTCTCTATCAAGGTCAAGGTGCTCGGGGGTGGCTTCGGCCTATGGTTGTGTGACAATAGTGATATTTTGTATGGTTAAGCGAGCACATTCTAACACATAACACATAGCAAGAAAGGAGTTAGGGGCTCTCCCCTTTTTATTCCCACTCCTTCCACACAACCTGGGGATTTCAACCCAACTGAGTTATTTCTAAGGCCTTACTTCCTTTGGTTGATGTGGCTTTAACCAAGACTATTCAATCAAACATACTCATTTATCCCTTCTCCTTGCCCAGTTGTACTTGTTCTCACAACTGCTCATCTAAGACCTACAACTTTGTAAGTAATTTAGAGTTATTAGGGTGGACAAGTGTTCCTCCGTTTTCTTCTTCTTGGCTTTTGCAATTTATTCCAGGTTGGGATCTTCCTACTCTTTTCCTAGAGCAGCCTTGGTTAGGCCTCACTCTAACCTTTTTGGATACATCAACAATCTTTTTGTTCATAGTGGGTTAGGAACCTGTGCATCCTGCACATTATCATTAAGTTCTCAGAGTGGTTAACATTCAGTTGTTATTCTTCCACCTACACATTTTTTTTTTAAATGTAATCCAGGATTCTTATATAGGTCGGATTTCCAGCCCATTGCCCAACCTTCAACAATCGTTAGGGTTGTGACTATGTTCTTCTGACAGAGTCCTTACACAGTTTCTTCACAAGGAACTCCTTCAGCATGCAACTTCCTCATTGCATATCCATCACTATCTGTGATGGCATCAACCTTGAATTAGCTTCAGCTCATTACCAAGCATTCTTTAAGGAACATAGACATGCATTTCTGACATGCATCCAGATTATGTATCCACACATATTCTAGTTTTTGTGAACTTACATCCATGATGTACTTAGCTATATTCATAATCATAAGCCTGTATGTAGTTGTCATAAGTATGTTTCACAACCCACATACATATTTACTTTTGAGATCAGTCAACTCAGGATTGTTCACAATCCTTCTCATGTGATCCTCAAAGGAATAATCATTTGCCTCTTATCATGACAACAGAGCATATTTTCTCATTTACTCTTTCATTTATTTATATTAGTATTTCCTGAGGAAGTGGATTACAT